>RXID01021895.1:0-65146 GCA_005019695.1 Trichopus zeylanicus subsp. travancoricus
AAAATGATAAAATTTGAACGGTATTATAATAAAAATATGCAATGGTTCCCTATTTGTAATAGATAGGATTAAATTTGTTATTAAAAATTTTAAAGCTTTAAAAATTTCAATGTCTTTTGTAAATTTTATTTAAAAAATGATAAATGTACACGTATTTAATAAATACAAAAATTCAAGGATAAGATTTTGTATATACAAATATTAAACTTATATTCAATCTTAGTTTTAAAACCTTCAATATCTTTTTTGTGAAATTTTATTTTAAAAATAATAAATTTTGAACTTATTTATAAATAAAATTATTCGAGGGGTATATTTGTAAATGCACAAATATTAAACTTGTAATTTATAATTTTAAGTTTTAAAACCTTCAATATTATAAAATTTTATTAAAAAATAAAATTTGAACTTATTTATAGATAAAAATATTAAGGGGTTTATTTATAAATGTACACATATTAAAATTATAATTTAAAATTTTAAGTTTTAAAACTTTCAATATTGTAAAATTTTTATTAAAAAAGATAAAATTTGGACTTATTTATAAATAAAAATATTTGAGAGGTTTTTTTGTAAATATATGACTATTAAATTTGTAATTTAAATTTTTATGGAATGTTTATTTGTAAAAAATTAAAATATTTAAGTTTCTTTTTGTAAATTTTTATTTGAAAAATATTAAAATTTAGATTTATTTATAAATAAAATATCCAATGGGCCTATTTATAAATGTATAAATATGAAACTATAATTTAAAATTTAATTGAGGGTTTATTTGGAACATTTGGAAGAAAGAGTGAAAGGATGAGAAGTTAAGAATTTTAAGAGATTTAATTATAAAATTGTAAAGAGTAAAAGTGAAATTTTTGAAACAAATTTTGATTAAATAATAATTAGGGGTTTGTTGATAATAAATTTCAAAAAAAGGGTATGTAGATAAATACTGATATCGTAGGAGATTTTTGGTAAATAAAGTAAATCTTAGGGGGTTATAGATAGAAAGGCTAAAAAGACAACTGGACATGTGGAAAGAGTTTTTCAGTCAAATTTTTACATACAAGCCCTAAGATTATTTACTAAGAACCTCTTTCCTTTGGATGTTTAAAGAGATCCCTCCTTTAAAATTTTATAGCCATATATTGGGTGGGATAATTTTTTATAAGTGATGTGTCAAGAAGCAATGGTGAACAAAAGTCGAATTTTAGGACAAACAGAAATACGAATCAAGTTGGAACCAAAGCCATTAGTCTTATTATTGCACAAGAATCCAACGACGCTCTGAAAAGACAAGTCTCATAGCTCAATGGCTCAATAGCCCGTCCACTAGAAGATAAGCTGGATAACTCGATCACTAGAGGATAGTTTCACAATTCATCAATTAGAAGACGAACTCCATACCTTGGAGTCTGAAGGGCAAACTCCACAACTCGTCCATCAGAAGACATGTTTCATAGTTTGAGCTTCATAACTCAGCCACCAGAGGACAAACTTCACAACCCGTTTATCAAAAGATGGGCTCCATAACTTGGCCTTCATATGACAAACCCCATAGATCGCCCAATAGAAGACAAGCTCTATTATAGCACATATAATAAGCCTTCTGTAGACTTTGTATATTCCTTCTATCCCTATTGGAATAGCTTCAATGGTGTCCTTAGAAAACAAACATTTGCACCACTTGCTCTACTATGCCACCAACTCCCTACACGGTTTAGGCCAATTACCATCCTTGCTTATTATATAACAAATCCATGTTGAATCATGGTACAAAAGACCAAACAAAATTTCTAAACTACTCTCGACTAACTGACACACTATAACTATGATAGAATTATTCGAGGGGGTCGGGTCAAACTATCCAATGTGCATGACATAATAGGGCTAATAACACACAAATAAAAGGATCTCTTCTCCTTTCCCCACAAGTTCAATTCTTATTCACTATTTCAAAAAAAAAAAAAAATCCTAACTCCCTCAAGGATGGAAGGAACTACCAAAGGAGAGTACACTGACTTGAGCGTCGAAACATCCTCTTTCGATCATAACCGAACAAATACTATTTTTCTTTTTGTATAGGTTGAAATCAGCCTGAGAGAACTGAAAAGAGCTCATGAGCTTCGATCCGAAGTTAGATGGATCGCAACAATAAGCTAAAGTAATATTTTAAGTTTTGATTTCAGGATCAATTTTGGTATCCACCAGAATTAATATGTTTTGGTCATTTTGCCCTTTTCATTCAAATTATTTTTCTAATTTTATTTAATTATACTTTGATTTTAAATTTAAAAATATTTACACAATATTTAAAAATTTAGAAAAAAATTACTTAAAATATTAAAAAAACAAATATATAAAGATAAAGATTCAAACTTGAGTCATTTTGATTCAAGTTAATGACCTTAACCAATTGCTCTAATTTTTATTTTTAAAATAAAAATAATATATAAAAGTAAATGTTATATAATATTTAATTCAAAGTCGAATTTGGGATATAGTGGTTGCAAGGTAGGAAACATTTAGATCTTGGCCAAAGGACAAAACAGATTTATGCTTTACATGGTTCAAAAGGGTCAATTTTTTGAAGTTGCATGTACATCATTATTAAAGTTGAACAAAAAAATTGGAAAATTAGTATATCGAACAGTATCAGTTAAGAACCGTATTAAAAAATCGGTTCTCAAAATAAATTTGTATGATACTGATATTTAATTTTGATAGAATTAGAAATTCAGTTCTGATTCCCATTTTATATTTTGTGAAAAATCGGTATAGTAGAACCATACCGATTATTTTATATATATATATATATATATATATATATATATATATATAATTTTTTTAAATAAATTTTTTTGTTTATGTATATAATATATTTAAAATTATATCTTTATAGGATTATAATGAATAAAATAAAATTTTTGGGTGATTTGTGTATTATGTATTTAAAATTAATTTTTTTATAGGAATTTAATATAAAATAAAATATTTTAAAAAATCGGTATACCGATTTTAGAATTGATTTAGAATCGAAATAAAAAAACTGGTTCTTAACTTAAATTGGTATGATTTCAATTCTTGATTTTTTTAAAAATTAAATTCAATTCCAATTTTGAAATATGTAAAATCAGCATGATAAACCAATTTTACTTACCCCTAATTATTGCAGTCTTCCTCGTATGTTTTCATGTTTGCAGAAACCTCCAGGGCTTTTCTAAAAATCTCCAAATGTCCAAACCCGACCCGCTTAGAAAGCCCAACACAACTTCGGATCCGAACCCGCTAATATCGGGCCGTGCCCGCCCGGCCCCGTTCTGGTCCGTCCAAACCACTCCGTCACGATTCACGAACTACGCGAGCACATCAATCGCAGTCTCGTCTCCGAGGAGCTCTTGCGCTTGATCTCCCATGCAGGCGCACCGCGGCCACCCGCTCCGCCGGCGCGCGCACTACGCGCCGCACCTCTGCGCCTTTTCCGCCGCTGCCCTCCTCCTAATCTCCCTCTCCTTCCTCCACTATGGCCTCTCCTCCTCCTCCTCCTCTTCTCGCTCCTCCCTCACCTTCGCCTCCGATCCCCTCGTCAACGACACGGATAACGACGCTTTCGATGCCTCCCCCGATGACCTTATCGACCAGCACGACGACGGTGGGGACGATGCCGACAAGCCTGACAAGCTTTCCGACGCCGACGTAGACCTCGACTCAGATAAGGCTGAGTTATCCCGAAATAACGGACTCTTCTGGGACCACCTCTTCGCCGTCGCTCGCCGGTCGTTCGGAAATCCGGCTGCAGTGGGGGCGATTGTCGAGGAGGCCCGGATTCCGGATCGGGTAATGATCGCATTCGGATCGGACGATCTGCCTGTCGATGAGGACATTCGGATGAAGCTTGATTCGATTTCGAGCTTGGAGGATTTGATGCTCCTGAAACCAAGGTCCACCGGAGATTCGCTGCTCCGCCGGGGCTGGGCGTCGTGGCTTGAGGGGAAGGCGGACTATCTCCGGCGAGACAAGATGCTTCGATCGAATCTGGAGCTTTTGAATCCGAGGAATCACCCGCTTTTGGAGGATCCTGATGGTCCAGGGGTCAGCAGCCTCACGAGAGGGGATCGGATGATGCAGCAGGCGATCTGGAAGGAGATTGACAGCAAGCCTTTTGGAGGGGATGAGATGAAGAGGACAGAGAGGCGGAGAACACTAGATTTGGAGATGGCGGAGGAGCAGCCTCCGCGGCGACGGTGGGGGTTTTTCCCGGGGTTGGATCCGCATTTGTCATTCTCGGCGTTCATGGCGAGGTTTCTGGAGCGAGGGGAGTGTGGGTTGAGAGTTTTCATGGTGTGGAACAGCCCGGGGTGGATGTATGGCGTGCGGCACCAGCGGGGATTGGAGAGTCTTCTACATCACCACAGGAATGCTTGTGTTGTGGTCTTGTCAGAGACGTTGGAGCTGGATTTCTTCAGGAGCTTCGTGAAGGATGGGTATTGCATTCTAATGATCAGTCTTAGTTCACCTTTTTTCCCTGGTAGTTAGCCAACTACAGTATAAATATGTTGGTAGGGAAAGATCATATCGAGGTTTATGAATCAAGCGATATATGCACTGCTGCCTTAGTAATTTTCAAGCACTTCATTCATCTTAATCTTCTCGGACATGGTTTAGAAAATGTGTGTAAAGCTGTCTGCATTTGCGTCTGCTTTTTCAGCTTCAAAGTTGCAGTTGCCATGCCAAATCTTGATGAACTCCTCAAGGATACTCCACCCAATGTCTTTGCATCGGTTTGGCATGAGTGGAGGAAGACGAGATTTTATCCAATCCATTATAGTGAGCTTGTACGCCTTGCTGCACTCTACAAGTAAGCTTTCATCTTGTGACATTCTTCTTGTTCTCATTGACCAGTGGAGAAATTATACTTAAATTCTGTACTGGAAGCAGCTATATAGTTAGCAACAGGTGCAAATTAATAATTTAGAACAAACTTAAAGCAAATTCATGTCATTCAAATCTGGCATGTAAATGATTTAACCGTAGCATTTGCCACAAACTTGTGAACCCTATGCCAGATTTTATATAGTTAGGTGATTTCACTGAAGTTTTGGTTCGCTTTGATTAGGTTTGATGTGATTTTCAAAGAGAGAGCTCATTACAAAGACTGCCAGCTTAAAATTCAATGGACTACAGGTTCTACAAACTAGATGATACATAGAAACCAATAATATGACATTGAATATTGTCTATACATCCATGTAAGCTTCAGATAAATCAATATTATATTGTCAATATGGTGCCATCTTAAACTTGCTTCGTTCTTTTCATCAGAAGTAAACATAATCATTGTACATTTCCAATCTACCAACCACCTTTTCGACCTAAAAAATATCCTCTAAAACATATTGCCAAATATTGTTTGTATAGGCAGTCTAGTTGCAATATTTGGACCATTTCACCATCTACTGCAAATAAAGGCAGCCAGTTTCTCTGCAGCTCAATTGCTTTTCATTATAGTTGTTTTTTAATTTCAGACATGGTTGGTGTTATAATTTTGAGGCCTTTAGTTTCAACCATATTTTCTGCTGGTATTGTGAGTCAAATCTTTTTAGTATTGGCAATTGATTTTCATCATGAATTTTTCTTGACTTTTTTCTTTTCTTGCTTCAATTAGATATGTGAATATTTAGCTGAAGTAGGCTTGTTGGTTTCAGATATTTTTGGCTATTCTTTTATACCAAATATTTCTCCTTTTCTAAATATTTCAGATATGGTGGAGTATATATTGACTCTGATATCATAGTTTTGAGGCCCTTAGATTCACTCAAAAATACTGTTGCTGTCAAGAATCAAATTGATGGGACTTCTGTTTACAGCAGTGCAGTAATGTCATTCAGAAAGAACAGGTATACTAGTCACTTATTTGAATCAACTAGAATATTTACAAAATATCACTCACCAAACTTTATTAGTATGGGTATTTTAGTTCTTAGTATGAAAAAGGTTGGTTTTTCCTTAGCATTAAAATTTTACCTGCCACAACATTATTTACCAATCTCTTGTTAGTTTTGCTCGGATGTTTTTTGCTTTCCCTTTCGATCAAATTGTCACTGTCATCCATTTACAAAATCAAAATGCATGAGAGGATTAATTTATCACCTCTAAGATATCAGAGGTGATAAATTAATCCTCTCATGCATTTTGAAATGGTTGAGCATCTATTTCTCTGAATGCCTGCAAGACATGTTAACTTTTTTGCATTATCATGAGTTTCCTTTAAGTGAATAAAACTATCCTGTATGTTGAAGTGTGTGATTGTGTGAGCGCATGGTTTCATTGCGTATTCTGTGTACCTGAAGTCTAGCCATGATGATTTCTGGAAATCCTCTTGGGAGAAACTTGGCTTAGCATGGGATATAGATTGTTCTTGGATGGTTTCAATATACTTGAGTGAAAGATTGCGCTTGTAAGCAACCAATATGCAGGGACCAACAACCCATATACTTTACATACTACAACTATTCTCACTCAAGCATTGACTCTTGCTTCATTAGATGGCATCTACCTGTTAGGAACATATTGGAAACTATGCTTTCACCAACTATTTATACATTAAATGGCCTTCTCCCTTCAGCAAGTCCTGGATGCATGAAGATATTTCACCACCCGCACATCATCAATACTTTTTCTCTTTGCCATGTTTTTGTCTCCATATTGATTTTTTTGTCATAAAGTTGTCAACGTGTAACATTTCTTTGTGCACCTGCAGCGCTTTCTTGATGGAGTGTCTTGGCGAATATTTCTCGACATATGATGATACCCATTTGAGGTGGAATGGGGCTGACCTCATGACCCGAATTATAAACAAGCTTACAGCAGATAAATCCTCTGTACTGCAAGATATAAAGATTGAACCTTCTCATGCATTCTTTCCAATTGGTCCTCACAATATTACAAGGTAGGTATATCTTTTATCACTAGTTTGTTATATAAGATAGATCCTAGGGTGAACATACTCTGAGGGAATACACTTTAAGGAACCCACATTGCTCTTACCAGAAAATTTGCTTAGTATCATGTGTCTTTCCAAGTGCCAACAGCTGTGAAACATAATTAAAATCTCCAATCCAAACTGAACATGTAGTAAGTAGGCCCTCTTTGTCATCAATTAGTTTGTCTGTGATCCATTTGAGAGGCTTCCACTCCCATGCATTTTTCAGGGGCTGGTCATTTTGCTTCTGTAGCAGATATAGCTTATCTTAGCTAAAGATTTTGCAATCCCTGTTGATTGCTTCTAGTGGACAACTTTTCATTTTCATCTTTCAAATTTTGGCTAGTTAAATTTCACATTGTGTTTGCTCGCCTTAACATTTATGTTTGCTGCACCTAAGTTGGCATCTTGATCAACACTCTTAAGCTATTGGATCAAGTTTTCACCATACCTTGATAATCCTGCCTTGCTTGGTTTTATGCAGTTATTTTGCTGTGCCAGCTGATGAATCAGAAAGAGCCCAGCAAGATATCCTCATTGCGAAGATTCTGAATGAATCAACCACCTTCCATTTTTGGAATGGCATGACATCCGCTCTGGTCCCTGAATCCAACAGTCTTGTAGATAGATTCCTAAACCTTTACTGTCTCCGCTGTTCCGATGTGCTGTGACAACCGGAAGACGCAAATGTTTTCCACCTTTTGAAGGCCTCCTGGTATTGATGCCCTTGTGTAGCATGTTTGATCTTAGATAATGCTAACTTGTGTCTGAACACAGGGTATAGGTCGAATGATTGGTGAAAAGGAACAAGCATTAGCACAGGAGGAATCGCCCTTCAAATAAGGGAAACTGTCTGGCTAGCTGGACAAAATAATAGAGGTCAGGTGTCAAGGAGTTCCTATCACTAGGTGCCAAGGCTTCCGCTACTAATTTCTTCAGCTAATAACAACTTTTTTGTTAATAATTCCGGATTTTCTGTTAGAACTTTTGAGCCCGTGTAACATCAATGTTGATTGCATAGTTAAAATACAACTTGCCACCGAGACCCGGCAAGTCTTCAAATTAATTTGTGGAACTAACTGATTAACCATTTCTTAATGGCCTTCTGTTTCTATTTTTTTACTTCTGGGTATATTTTCTCCATACAGTGGACCATTAGATAGCAGAACTGCTTCCTGTACAAGGTCTGAGGACCAAAGGTCAAGTTGCAGAAATATCTTCACAATTCACAAATATAGTTCTTTTTTGTGTTAAATCTCCATTCACAACTTCATTACAAGGATCTCAATCCATGCTACCATATACAAACGGCATGCATCGAGCGAAACATGAAGGTAAACGCCGATGAGGAGCCACCCTCGGCGCTTTTCAAAATGGGGAAAAAAAGAAACACAAATCCTCGAGTTAATCGTGACCACCTTTCTTTTTCAGAAAGGCCCCCCGTATCAATCCCCTGAGTGATTTCTTACTCTTCTTCACCGGCGTCGCTTTTTCATCGACGGAGACTGAACATTGCCTCTCCAGCATGGTCCCCGGGATGTTCAACACATGCACCAGCGGTGGCGGGTCAGCGAACGGCACACACCGCCGCCTCTGAAACTCTGGCCTATCGCCGGCCTCTGGTGAGTTAAGCACGAACTCTGTCGACTTCTCCAGGAACTTGACGTCTTCGATCTCAGAAACGACGACCTGTTTCTCCGACTCCCGGGTTTTCAGCTGCGCGAGCTTCGCCTTCTCGAGCTCGGCTTTAAGGGAATTGATGGAAGTGGCCATTGCGAGACGCTTTTCTTGCACTTGCTTCAGGCTTTGCTTTGTTTCTTCCAGCTCTTGCATCAGGGAGCACAGGCGCGAGTCGCCATTCTCCTTTCTGCTTGCCGCAGCTCGTATCTGGGACAGTTCAAATATTAAATACAACATAGGGAGTTTATTGCAAAATTCCTTTCAATTATTAGAGAAAAATAATAGAAGTGCTTATTGCGTAACTGCTCCGAAAAAGCCACGTAGTTGAATATGGAGGCGGTAAAACGGGCAGGATGGGAAGAAAAAAGAAAATTTTGACATATATATATATATATACCCAATGAAAAATAAAAATTATATATCTAATAAATCTATGTCTTCTTTTGGGAAGTAATGAGTCTGAAAACGGAAACGAAAAACACAAACACCTTAACATTTTATTTGGATGGATATCCCTTTAAGATATGATATTTGCATATTCAGAAATCTCTTGATTTTACTACAATGCCTTTATATTATTGGTAAGAAAAATATCTTTATTATTTTTTCAGAACGCAAATATTTTTCAATTTTTGAGAATAATAAAGTTAATAAAATTTGAACTCATCAACTACAACTGTGAAATCAATTGTCTCTATTAATTTTAATATACATTTAAGTTTTTATTTTTTGAGTAATTTTCTTTAATTTGAATGCCAATTTTATCCCTATAAATGTAGATATTACTTTCAAAAGAAGTAGATTTGAATACCTTGATATTGATTGAAGATTTTTTTTTTTTTTTCTGAAGATAAACTTCAGTTTGTAATTTCCAGTGCACAAATGCCAAAAAAAACCCTAAAATTTGTAAGACACAAAACAGTTACAACGAATTGGAGTCCGTAGCAGACCAATATGCAACGCATATATTTGCCGAGCTGATAATTCAAACCTTGGTAATAAATGGAGCAAACACAAACCGTACCTGATTAATCTCGCCGGCATACACCTCTCCAGCCAGGACCTTCTCCCCGAACAACACGACGGCCTCCTTGACCGACCGAAAGGGCGCTCTCGTGTCGATCTCCGCCCGCCGGCAGCTGCCGGCCTCCCTCTCCATATCCATCTCTCTTCTCCAGCACAAAAACACACTTCTCTTGCTAGATATAATAGGTGGAACGGTGTAGGTAGGAGGAAGTGAGGGGAAGTGAGGAGTTTTATTGTTCTTAATACGTTCTTTTGAGGTGTGTTTAATAAAGTTAAAGACTAAAATTAGTCAATTATGTATTAAGATTAGTATTTTTTTTTATAAATATTTAACTTATAATAATTTAAAGTTCAAAAAATTAATTAATTTTTTATAACAATTTAATTTAATGGTATAATGAAATAATTAATATTAATTTTTTTAGAAAAAAATAGTTAACCAAGCTAATTTTTTGTTAGCCCTATTCTTGACTCGTTACCAAACGATATCTGATTTTTTTTTATTTATGGAAATAATTTATAAGAGTTGTGGATGATTTAAAGAGTTTATATTCTTGATAAATGTGTATCTCTAATTAGTTAAAAAAATCATATAAATTTGGTATTTATAATAGAGATTACATAGTATTTAATTTCGTGATTTTATCTCCTTATTTTTGGAATGATTTTTTTCGTAAATTTTGATATATTTTATCTTGTTAATTAATAATTATTTTTAATTCAGTTATTTATTTTCACATTATTTGTTAATTAGTGTGATTTATTTAATTTTATACGTAAGAAAAAATGGTTTAATAAATTATCATTCATTGTTTTCCTCTAACATTTAACTACTTTAACCAAACGATGTCGATCCATTGCTTCGCGTCCACTTGACAGCTACGGAGGCCGAGCGATGGGGAAGCGTGGCCGTCGAATGGATATACGGAAGGCGACGGCTCACCTGATGTTTTGATTTGATGTATGTAAACAAGTATGTTCTGATTGCTAATGAGCTGGAAAGTGGAGGAAAAGAGGGGGATTCCTAGCATTGCTTTCGGTTTCGATCATGGGTAAAATGTTTCGATCAATTTTATTGTGGTTTTTTTTATATCAGTCTTGCTTTTGCGTAGGCAAGCTCGCGGTTATACCCGTGCTGCACCTGTACTCTCGCCGACTAGTCCGCATCCGTGCTCGTACATGCACTCGCACTTGCGGACTTGCGGGCGAGGGAGGTAGGTCGGCGAGGGCATGAGGCTGGCGCCAGCCAAAGGGCGCGGGTGTGGACTCACCGGTGAGGGTGCAGGTGAAGCACGGGTGCGGGTGCAAGTACAGGCTCATTGGTGAGGGTGCGGGTGAGACATCGACACGAGCACGAGCTTGCACCCGCATCCTCGCCAACAAGCCCGCCCCCGTGCCCACTCCGGCATCCACACCCGAGCCTGAACCCGCGCTCTCTGGCGCCTACACCCATGGCCTTACTGGCCTTGCGTCCACGCCCACGCCCTCGCTCTGCCCTCACGCTTGCGCTTGTGCCCTCGCCGGGCTGGCTCCCTCGCATGTGAGCTGGTGCCGACGCTCACACCTTCGCCGACTTACCTCCTACACTCGCGAGTGCGGGGTGCTGGTACGAGTGTGGGTGCATGCTCGCCGACAAGGGTGCGGGTGCGCCCTCACGCCCACACCCACGCTCTCGCACCGGCCTGACGATCGTGCCCGTGCCTCATGCCTCACGCCCGCACTTGCGCTTTCACCGGCATCACGCATTGCCAACCTCTGGAACTGGTAGCCGAGTAAACAATAGAGCCCACAATATTGTTTACGTGCATACGTTTTCATCTTTTTCATGCACATGCATGGTCAGTGTCTCGTTCTCATGTCAACGTATAATTAATAAATAAAAAAAATCTTTCATAAACCCAATGATTATACAGGTCTTCATGGGATAGTTTTTCTGTCGTGTACAAAAAAAAATTTCTGTTCTAACATTTCTGAAAAAATCGATAAACTGGGCGGGTATGTAAAAGATATATTTTTTTCTATCACTTGGACATGTATAAAAAAAATATTGTGAGATTTCATTTCGTACAGCATTTTCAAATCGATCATTTTTTATATATCGCAATGGACGATTCCATCGTTTATAATCGAAAAGAAAATTCACAAGAGATTTTTTATATATTAAATAATCTTTTCTTTTTTATCTTCTTTAAGTCTTCCCAATTGCCAATTATCTTGATGGGTATCAAGATAAGAATCTTCGTAAACTGGGCTATCTTTATAGCATGTCTCTTTAAAGTGAAAGTAGAATTCATCCTTTGTTTTTTCCTTTCCATTTGCTCGGATCTCTTCCGTTTCATCTATTTTGTTCGGATCCTTCTTTTCTTCCGAAGAAAAGGTCGTGCATGGTTGTTTCAAAAATTTTAAAAAATATTATAATATTTTTAATTTGAAGTTAAAAAATAATTAAAATAAAGTTAACTTTTATTCAAAATATAATTAATAAATAAAAAAATATTTTGGTCGAGACCAAAATGGAAATAATTTTTTTTATTAAAACGCATCAATTTCTCTTAGTGTTGAAACCATTTTTGAAATTTTTGAATCACATAGAGGTTTATAGGCAAAAAAATCTTTTAGTTAATCAAAATAATTAATCTCTATTTAAAGATTGGTCTATTTACTATAAAAAATAATTAAATTTATATTTACTATTATGATTAAATTATTAATAAATTTTTTTATAATTTTTTATAATTTTTTATATTATTTTAAAAAAATTTATTATTTTTTTAATTTGAAGTCAAAATACAATCAAATTATAATCAAACTCTGGTCAATACGTAATTAATAATTAAAAAAATTTACCTAAATTGAAACAACCTAAACTGGAATCAAAACGATCGAAATGTATCGATTTGGCTGAGTGTCAAAACCGAAACCGAAATCGAAACTAAAAACCTTAGTAGAAAGTTAAGGTGCTCACTAAAAAAGGAAAAGAAAAGATTCAGGTGACTGATATTTTTGGGAGGGTTTATATATTTCTAACACGAACTCGTATAAAAATTACTTAGGATTTTTGATAAAAAAATATTCGTTTTATGATAAAGTCATAAAAAATCACTAATTCTATCGCTATTAATAAAAAAATATTTATTTTATATTATAAATTTTAAAAAAATCATCTTTATTAAAATATTCAAAAATTAATATATTTTAATTTTATTTTATCAATTAAACTAATATAAAAATTAATTTAATTTTATTTAATTTTATTTCAAATAACTATTAAATTAATATAAAAAACATCTCCTATCTTATCCTAGTTTTTATAAAAAAAATTTGACTATTTAGTATTATGAAATTAAAAATTTAGAATTCAATTTTATCAAACTGACTCTGAAATTAAAATCAAATAAATTCAATTTAATTTTTTATATTTAATTTAAATAATAAAATTAAATTAAAATATAATATTTTTATAAATTTATAATATGAGACAAGTAGATTTTTTCTAATAGTGATAGGACTTTTTTGCAAATTCAGTATAAGATAAGTGATTCCTTATCAAAAACTCAATTACTTATTTTGACTTAAAATTTGTATAATTACGGCTAACTACGTAAAATACTAGTGTCAACCATTTGTGATGCATGTAATAATATTTTCTCCCTCATTTTTTTTTTTTACTTTTTCTATAAATTTTTTTTAATGATTTTCTAGAATTGAGAATGAACAAATTTTTTAGCCACTTATTTAATATTATAAACTTTAAATTAGAAATAAATAAAAGCAGTCATTTACTATTTTGCCACTGCTTTTATTATTTGAAAGGAAAGTTATTTAACAGCATAAGAAAGGGATTTAAGTAACCCCAAACTGAAGACACCATACGCAGATCAACACCTTAAATCAATGTGTCGATAAGATCAAAACAAGAGCAGCAGCAAGCGGTGATGGTAACCGAATATCACCCATCGATTGCAGAAAACAGATACTACAAGGATTTGAAGTACAAAAATGAAACAATAGCACAATAAACAAAACCAAATTACCCAGGCCCAAAATGTACATAGAAAAATAACATTAGCATCATAAATCATCAGCAGATAGCAATAAATCTGCCAGATACTTAAGCACCTCATTGATCCACCATGATACTGATTCATGAACTAATTACTGTTGCTAACAGAGTTCACGCATTTAGCATCTAGTAGAGTATTTCCAAGCCATTCAGAAGCCCCTAACACGATTGCGATATCAACGAGATCAGTCATTGAGAAGCCCCTCAAACTCATTAATACTGGCAGAACCAGTGCGTGTCAGAGAAAGGAGGAGGTCCGATAAGCTACTAGGCATATTGATTAGAAGCCCCTAGCTTTTAGGTTGCAGCCAAGAAGCAAATTATGCGCTTAGAGCTATGTTTGTTTTACGAAATTTAAAATTCTAAAATTTAAAATCATAAATTTAAAAATTTTGATAATGTGTTTGTTTTGTAAAAAATACAAATTCAGAATTTTAAAATTTTATGTTTGTTTTATCAAATTTGTAAATTTCATGTTTATAAATTTTGTATTTATTTGGTTAAAATTTTATGATACAGTTACTGTAGAATTTATGTGATCAAATTACCCCCTTCAAATTTATTTAATATTTTATTTTATATGATATTAATGAATAAAATATTGTACTAAAACAGTACCAAAAAAATTAAATTTAAATAATGATATAACAAACTATATATGCAAATATAAAAAAATAGGAATAATTACCTATAAGTCCCTGTGATTAGCCTTAATTACGTACAACCGCCCCTAATTTTCGAAATTACCTACACCCCTCATTTTCGAAAATATTTATCCACCCCACCCCCCGATTGTTATTTAATCAAATTTTTTCCAAAAAATTCCTATTTTACCCTCGGTTATTTTACAAATAAACCCCTAAAAAACTTATTTTTTTATTATTTTACGCCCCGAAATTCGGTTTTTTTTCAAATAACACCCAGAAATTATTCCGATTTACAGAAAAGTCCTCGAAATTCAGATGTTTGTAAATACCAACCCAAAATTATTTCGATTTATAAAAAAGTCCCCGAAATTATTGCGACGGTGGCGAGGGTGGTGGCGTGCGGGCGACAACGTCGGAGGTCGGCGGCGGGGACGGAGGCTGAGGCCGGCACGCCGGCGCATCGGAACGTGGGCGCGGACTGCCAAGGCCGAGGCCGTCCGTGCTCGCTGTCGGCGGGCCCGCCTCGGCCAAGAAGCAAATTATGCGCTTAGAGCTATGTTTGTTTTACGGAATTTAAAATTCTAAAATTTAAAATCATAAATTTAAAAATTTTGATAATGTGTTTGTTTTGTAAAAAATATAAATTCAGAATTTTAAAATTTTATGTTTGTTTTATCAAATTTGTAAATTTCATATTTATAAATTTTGTATTTATTTGGTTAAAATTTTATGATATTAATGATATTTTATGTTAGAATTTATGATATTCTATGTTAGAATTTATGTGATCAGATTACCCCCTTCAAATTAATTTAATATTTTATTTTATATGATATTAATGAATAAAATATTATACTAAAACAGTACCAAAAAAATTTAAATTTAATATATAATAACTAAATGCAATAAAAAAAAATAGGGAATAATTACCTAGAAGTCCCGTAATGAGCCTTAATAAGGAACAACCGCCCGTACTTTTCGAAATTACACACCCCTCATCAAAATTTATTTATCCACCCCACCCCCGATTGTTATTTAATCAAATTTTCCAAAAAATTCATATTTTACCCTCGGTTATTTAACAATTAAACCCCTAAAAAACTTATTTTTTATTATTTAATGCCCCGAAATTCGATTTTTTTTTCAAATAACACCCAGAAATTATTTCGATTTACAGAAAAGTCCTCAGAAATTCAGATTTTTGTAAATACCACCCCAAAATTATTTCGATTTATAAAAAAGTCCCCGAAATTATTGTGACGGTGGCGAGGGTGGTGGCGTGCGGGCGGCAACGTCGGAGGCCGGCGGCGGGGGTGGAGGCCGGGGCCGGTGTGCCGACGAGCCGGCACGCGGGCGTGGCTGTCTGCGCCCGCGTGCCGGGGACGGAGGCTGAGGCCGGCGCGTCGGAACGCGGGCGCGGACTGCCTCGGCCTTGGCCATCCACGCTCGCGTGCCAGCGCTCCGGCCTTGGCCTTCGTCCCCGGCACGCGGGCCGGCCTCGGCCTCAGTCCCCGGTCTCCTCGATCGAGGCCGGCACGCGGGCACGGACGACCAAGGCCCCGGTGTGCCGGCCTCGGCCTCCGTTCCCGGCACGCGTGCATGGAAGGCCATGCTCGCATGCCCACGCGCCAGCCTCGGCCTCTGCTCCCGCCGCTGGCCTCCGGCGTCGCCGCCTGCACGCCACCACCCTCGCCGCCATCGCAATAATTTCGAGGACTTTTTTGTAAATCAAAATAATTTTGGGGTGGTATTTACAAAAATCCAAATTTCGGGGATTTTTCTGTAAATCGGAATAATTTCGGAGTATTATTTGAAAAAAACTAAATTTCAGGGTGTTAAATAATAAAAAATAAGTTTTTAGGGGTTTAATTGTAAAATAACCGAGGGTAAAATCGAAATTTTTTGAAAAAAAAATTGATTAAATAACAATCAGGGGTGTGAATAAATATTTTCGAAAATAAGGGAATGTCGATAATTCCGGAAACTACGGGGTTGTACCTAATTAAGATTAATTATAGGGATTTATAAGTAATTATCCAAAAAAAAATATGAGTTATTTTTACTATCATTTACAATTATATATATCAATTTTAAAACTAGATAATATTTTTATTATGCATAAATTACAGAATTTATAAGAAAAACATACAAAATAAATAAATATCATAATTTAAGTAACCATTTAGCGTCTAAACATAATTAGCAGATAAGAATCAAGGAAACAGACCGGCGAACATCATAATGGTGAATATCTAACAATGTCGACGTGGATAAACCCAAAACTTTTCTATCGATGCCGGCAAAAAAAAGCAGCTTCACCAAACTCACTCAAATGCCTAGCATTGAAAGGTATTGAACCACATCTCTACCACTCATTAACTTAAGACAAAAGCCTATGTCTTTTAGATAGCATTGGATATAACACACAAGAAGAGAATAACAGATGATAAGGACATCAAAAATACCAAATAGCCATTACAATATACTCATTTCAAACTGAATTTATTAAATATTCAGGCAACAACAAGAACGACAACAACAGAGAAATAAATAACTCGTGAATCCCCGAAACAAATATATCAATCTTCACTCAAAAAAAAAAAAAAAGATCGAAAATACTTTTAACAAAATGAGAGAATGAGAGTGTGATCATAAAAATCACTCTTGAGATCATGCTTGCTGCTGCGCGTCGCGGTAGCCGGCGTCGACGAGCACCTTCTCCTTCCTCGCAAGCTCAACATCATGGTCCACCATCATCTTCACCAGCTCCTTGAACCCGACCTTGGGCTTCCACCCGAGCACCCTCCTCGCCCTGCTGGAATCTCCTCTCAAGCTATCCACCTCCGCCTGCCGGAAATACCTCGGATCCACCTCCACATGGTCCTTCCAGTTCAGCGCCACACACCCAAACGCCTCCTCCAAGAATTCCTCCACGGTGCGGGACTCATCTGTGGCCACCACGTAATCCCCCGGCTCGTCCCTCTGCAGCATCATCCACATCGCCTCCACGTAGTCTCCGACGAAGCCCCAGTCACGGGCGGCGGAGAGGTTGCCGAGGAAGAGCTTCGTCTGAAGCCCGACGCGGATCCGGCCCACGGCGCGGGTCACGAAGTTCTCGCCGCGGTGGGGGCTCTCGTGGTTGAAGAGGATCCCGTTGCAGGCGAAGAGCCCTTAGGCCTCGCGGTAGTTGACGGTGTACCAGTGAGCGGCGCACTTGGCGGCGGCATAGGGGGATCTGGGGTGGAACGGGGAGGTCTCGGATTGAGGCGGAGGAGTAGATCCGAACATTTCTGACGATCCAGCCTGGTAGTAGAGGATTCCCTCGGGTTTGGAGGGAGAGGCAGCGCGGAAGGCGAGGAGGCGGAAGGAGCCGGTGACGACTGTTATAGGAGGGAGAGGACCCAGCGGCGAAGGGAAGAGGCGTCGGAGAGGTCGGCATAGTGGAGTCGCATGCGAGCGCGGTGGGAGTTGTGGGGGTCGACGTAGAGGTGGTCGAGGAGAGCGGTGTTGAAGTTGGAGGAGCGGCGGATGAGGCCGTGGACCTCGTAGCCCTTGGAGAGGAGGAACTCCGTCAGGTAGTAGCCGTCCTGCCCAGTGATGCCGGTGATCAGGGCCACCTTACGCGAGGGGTTGATAGCCGGTGGGATCGGGGTTTCGTGGGGGAATGCGCTTCCATTCACGGTGGATACGGCAGCCGGAGAGTCGTCGGAGCGTGGCGGATGCCATGGCCTAGATCGGATGCGCTCGAGGGAGACGGGGGCAAATGTCGGAGTGGAGACCCAGAAGAAAGGCTTAAAGCGCGTGCAATCTTTTCCACGCTGTGGCCTGATATCGGTTTTGATTTTGATTTAAGACCAGACCTAGAAAAGCCTAACCCGTCTTGGACCGGACACGCACCTGTTGATGGACGGGATCAGGTGGACCTCGCATCGACAGTTCGTCGAACCGATCAAACAGAAGGATATCCATTAAATTTAAAAAAAAAATTGTTGTTAGACATTCAATTTATCAAATGACAATTAGCTAAACTAGTCATAATTTTTATTAAATGTATGTTAAAATCTAAGTTAATGCTTTCGCATTTTTTGAATATCCTCAATTAAGTAATTCAAAATATCTTGAAGCGTTAATTATATTTTTAACGTTCGTTTTAATAAAAATTTATAATTATTTCAATTAATTCATTTTTTAATGAGTTGAACAACAATTAGAATTTTTAAAGGTGAATTAACTCCTTGAGATATTATTAAATCATATATTTCTCTCCCAAATTTAAAAAATTATGTGTAGTTTCTTAAATTTTTTAAAATTACATATTTCTCTTTTAAAATATATATAACTCTTTAAAATCTTACCAAATTATTATTTCTTCAAATCTAAATAATTATATATTCTTTTTTATTATTAATATATTGTAAAAAATTTGATCAGTCGTAGATTTATCATTAAATACAGAAATATCCGAATAATATATTATTGTCGTTTAGGTTAAAATGAAAAAAAATGAAAAAACCATTGACCTAATTAAAAAGGATATAATCAAGAACACAAGTAAAAATATGTTTTATATTTGCTTTATATCATGCTCCAAGTTAAGTTTAGATTGATCCTTCTAGTCCATATCGAATCAAAATGAATTTAAATTAAATAATGGGTAAAATTATTATTTTACATCTTAATTTAAATTTTAATATGAGATAAAACTCTTAATTATGCCAGAGGGAGTTTGAGTAATGATAATTCAATCACCAAAATCTTCTCTAAACTAAATTGGGAGTATTTTTATTTTTCCACTTCAGCATAAACGACATTAAACGATATATATTGAATGAATATTTTTTATTTTAATAATAAATGTATACCCAATGAGATTTTCTAATATATTGAGTAGTCCAAAGAGAATTATGTAATTTTTTAATTGGATAAAAATATATAATTTGACAAGATTTTAAGAAATTATATATAATTTTTTAAAATTTTGAGGAAAAATATATAATTTGACCCTTTTCAAAAATTATATATAATTTTTAAATTAAAAAAAGTAATTTGATAAAATTGTAAGTAGTTATATAAAATCAATTCAATTTGCAATATACTTGACGTCTTTTTATTTACCGACTCAAGGGATGTAGATTGTGCGGTGAACTTACCTGAGCCCATGAGATTGATTCCGTGTATTGGCCCAATTAGAGTCGCCAACTAAAAGATCTAGTTGGCTTCAAGATGTTGAAGCCCAATCAATTTTCAAACCGTTAATGCAAAAAAATCAACAGACCAGATCATGGGTGTGATCTGACCCCTGAATTTGAACTAGGGTATTCCGATCTGGACCATTGATCCGTCACTAACCTCGCGGGCAAGGACTAGATCCGTTCCCTTTGGACCGAACAAATATCCTATGATAATTGGCTGGCTACTCTTTAGTCTCAACTTTTACAGCCAAACACAAAATATATTCCACCCTGGCTTCTTATATATTCACAACCAGTACTATTTTATATTAACATATAAATACTTAATTGTACGCACATTAACCTCTGATTCTGTTTTTTGGTAGAACATAGCCATAGAGAGCAAAACGGTTAAATACAACACAACCTCCAGGCCAGTAGTTGATCATTGATCATCTGTGACAGAGAAAAGGACCAACCTCAGAGAAACAAGCAAAGCATTATATATACAATCAAAATATCATTACATCTTTCTAGTGTAAAGGACAGAAGAAGGGGCAGAAAAAATGAAAAAATTTTAGAGTACGAGTATCACCAGAAGGATCCTCGGTCATTGGTTAGTTCGACTCAGTGATGGAGAGCGGTTCTGTGGGCTCCTTGGTGCAAACTGAGATCGGTGTCACAGATGATTGGAGTGATTCTGGTCCTTCTGCAGCTATTCTCTTGCATAAGGCATCACAGTTGCTGATCACCTCGGTCAGCCTGCCTTTGAGTTCACCAACTTCAACTTGCAATGGGTGAACTGCAATGATAACTGTTAATACAGACAATAATGTAAAAGGCTAGGATAATGCTACAATACTAAGATGCCTAAATCAACTGGATATCTGACAAAATAGGAATGATACCTTCAGCAAGGCTGTAAGCAGTCCTACGCATGGATGAAACTGAATAATTGTACCGTTGCAGAAGCTTGACAGCCAAAGCGTCCGCTGTTTCTATCTTGTTTTCTATCTCCTCCTGCAGGATCTCATAGTCAGGTATAATGGCATTATTTTGGAGAAATATATTAGGGGATTGAGCTATTTGATGTGTTTTACGTATAGGCCTGTATTTCGATGTGTGTTAAAATGTTTCAAATGTTTCAATTGTTTATAAATTGCTTCAAATCCACAAATCATAGCCAAGTTTTTTGCAATGTAATGAAGAATTTCCCTTAAAACAACCAAAATGTCGTATTCCAAAAACATTCCCAAGATTGCCGCATAGACTAGTGAAGCTTACAAACTGGTTTTAGGGGCTAAGGTATACATACAAGAATTTTAAAAATTGCAATGATATACACAGCTATACATATTATAGGGGTTCAGTAACAACAAAAGGAACTAAGGAAGGTGTTGTCCAGCATCAATGTCCCAAATAGATACAGGACTGGTGGAAAAACTTTCAATGTGCATTGACATCAATAGATTACCATTTGCATCCAAGCCAACATCATATGTGAAACATTTTTGTCATGAATGTGCAGTTCAAATGACCGCTTCAGGCAAATTATTTGGTCTTGAAAAGGAAAATCTAGTAGAATTATGGCTGAAAATGCTAAAGAGGGCAATGAAATTGTAAATGATGAAGCAGCAGAAATGTTGCCAGTTAAGGAGAAATGTGAGAAGTTTGGTTTCACAGCTAAAATCATAGAGTTCAACAAAACTGCAGAATTAGTAAACCATGAGATTTGAAACAAATCTGGTGCATCCTAACCTTGCTCAGTTCAAGGCTCCTAAATTGGTAAGCAATTGGGACAGTTAAACTTAAACTAAATGACCTAGACTTTGTCCATCTGATACAAAACCATATATGGGCTATGGAGTCAAATAAAAACACTGAATGGAGAGTCCTAAACTTCAATTACCAAAAAATGGCGAGATGTAAATTAGTTACCTATTCGTCATAGCGCACAGTATACTTTTCTGTGTAATTAGAAGTCATGCAAAATATTGTCAATCACATCCACAAATCAGAAAAAGTTCACGCACATAAAAATTGAAACAACAAAGAAAAAAGCATCTCATGGTGAATTCAGGATAGCGTTGACAGAAAATATGTGAACAATGCCTAAATTTTGGCCTGTTGTGTCTCCTGCAAACAACTTTATATTGGGAGATCCTGTGAGCTCAATTGAGATGAAAAAATCTAGAGAATCTGTAGTAAACATAGAATGGAACAGGATCAACATCATATTTTGATTGGATGGGTGGAAAGTGCTCAAAGCATAGAATGAATTGTTATGATGTCATGATCATGAGAATGTGCTATAATATTCATAATATCAAGGCAACATGATGCATTATGATGTTCTCTATCACATACTGTCATTATACAATAAAAGGGATTAAAAACGAAGAACTTAAATAGATGACCAAACATTATAACTGAGAATATGCTCCTTGGGAATATGAGAACACTTATAACTGAAGGCTGTCTGACTAGAAACAGTATGCGCTTCAAGTAATCAGCAAATTGTATGAAAGATAACACTTCTCGATGTAGTAAACACATGACAAAGTTAGCTAAAAATCACGTGAAGGCTAAATCCAGTAGCAACTCATCGTACTCAATAGACAGAAGTCCAGCACCCCTATTTCATTTCATTACAAATCTAGATACCCGAACAAAAACAGGAAAGGTTAATATGATATATGATGCATGTTATAATTCAACCATTAGCCTTCTTCGCATGTTTTCTAGATTAGTGCCATTATTTGAGAAATTATATATGAGAAAACAATGTTTGAAACTTGACTACTGCTTTATCTGCATTGATCAAAAGGAGAAGAAATTAACTTAATGTTAGTCCTGTGACATTATAAATTATTTATTAAATTACATTTTAAAAAAATTTAATTATGCAATTTAAATCAAATAGCTTGAAAAAATAGTGAGTGACCTAAATTTAACTATCTGATTGAATATTTATATGACAATAGATGATAATATAAACAGAGTCAAATTATTTATATATATATATATAAATATTCATTTGGATGTTTCGTGATGAGTCGAAACGTTTTGTTGTATACCCAATATTTGGTCTCACTTTAAAACTGTCTGATTAAATAAAGATAAATTTTGGGTTTGAATCTAATTGAAAGAATTGAATTTGGATTGATTAAGGTTATTTGGTCATTAAGCCTATTTGTAAACCTTTTGACCTTATTTGTAATTCTTATAATTCTTGAGGGGGTTTTTGCAAAAAATCTATTAAGGCGGCTAAGCACATTTAAGTTTAGCTGAAAAATATAGGTGGTATAGTGCTCTTGTTAATTAAGAATAGAGAGCAAAGAGCCCTTATATGTAATTTATAATACCTCGAGAGGGTTTTTGCAAAATGGCAAAAACATATTTTAAGACAGTGAATTCAAAGAAAAGTGGAAGAATCTTTTTGTTCTCTATTTCCGAATCCTTCAAATATTGATCGAAAAATTTCGTTTCCTCTTCCTTTTTGATTCTTCCCTATAAAAAAAAAAAAACCAAAAACTCAAGGTGTATTTACTGGACTTCACAGAAAAGGTTTTCAAAATTTTTGTTAATCGGATTTTCAAGTCCTAACATGCGATATGTTGTTTTATACTATTTTATACCACATGAACTTATGGATCTTGAATCAAAGGACAGTATTAGTTTTCAATATCGGTATTAGAGTCAACTTTTGATGTTTGGTTCACGAGAAATTTTATTATTATTTAATTTAAATTATTTTTCAAATTCTTAATTTTAAAAATCGAGTTTTCTTTTGTCTCACATTTTAATTCAAAATTATTTTGAATAATATATTAATATTGTTGAATTTATTTGTGATGTAAAATTTGAGATTGAATTTAAAATTTAATTTTTGGTGGTTTTTTAAATGACTCGGTTGTGTTTAAAAATAAAAAAAATGTGAATTAAAATTTTGTAGGGGTTTTTATGCAAAGTTGAGTTCAATTCACAATGGATTTTGCTGTTTTCAATTGGCTGTGAATTGTACTGTGCAGTTTCTGAAGCATTATGTTAATTGAGATTTAATCTTGATTAATTATACTAATGAGATTCTCTGCATAATAATTTTGAATATTTATTAATTAAAATGGCCAAAAAATTTTCAAAAAATTTTAATATTATTTTAATTTATAAATATTATTATTTTGTATTTATTTTTACTTTAATCAATTTAAACTAAAGGTTGAGTTGATAAAGAGAAAAAATAAATATAGAATATTATGGTAATTTAATTGTGAAAATAAAAAAAAGCTTATATGGACTTTTGTTATTTACTGTAATTACCGTGGATTTTATTGTTGAGATATCATAATTTGTATTATATTTCTATAAGAGATAATACAAGATCACAATACAATCTGAATTTCGATTTTGATGAATATATTGTGAGATATCGTGGTTTATGTTAATATCTCAAAAGAGCTAATATAAGATCACAATATAATCTTTATTTAAAATCAATGAAATAATGTATTACTTTATATCAAAATACATTTATTGTATATTTGTGCTTTTATTGCAAAATTTACGGTATTGAATCTATTAGTTAGCTTTTTAAGATCAAAATCTTGAATGTATTAACTTACTCGACTTGTAAAAATGAACTATAAGCTTATCTAACATTTTAAGGTTTTAACATTACTCTTAAAACTCCTGAACCGCCTATTAAATTTAATCAGTTTGAGATGTCTCAATTTCAGAAATGACACAGAGCAAATAAATTGGAAAAATTGATAATCAGAAGAACAGTTTCTGAAACTATTAGTGCCAGTTTATTAGATGTTTATTTTGTCAAAAAATTACTTTACTATATTCATGACAGATTTGTTGGGTCTTTTAAAGCCAAAAAAATTATCTCTAACTTGCAAGATTCATAACACAAAATTGGCTGAGTATGAAAATATTCGAGAACATATTTCGAAAATATTTTTAATTGCACATGAGTTGAAAAATTTGGGTTTGAATCTTAATATTAAATATGTTATATACTATATATTAGACTCACTACTTATATTATTTGAGAATTTTGTTATTAATTATAATGCTCATGATCATCATTGATCGATGAATAAGTTACTGAATCAGTGTATCTCAAACGAGAAAAGAAAAATAATTGCTAAAGTTGAATTTATCAAAACTGAATCAGCAAATCTGATTGAAAAGAAGTAAAAATTTAATTATTAGTTTAAAAAACCTTTCAAAAAGTAGACTTTTTGTAAAGAAAAAATGATGTGAAAGAATATATGTCTGCTCAATCAGAAAAAAAAGTTTATTTTTATTGTAGGAAAAAGGAACATTTTGTAAAAGACTGGTAAAAATTGAAATTTGTTCAAAAAAAAAGATAAATTGAAGTGTTTGTTTTGTTTTGAATTATATTATATTGATATTTCTCATGATGTATGAATTGTGAACTCAAGATCATCGGTCCATATTTTAACTATTATATAGAAGTTTCTAAATCTAAAAAAATCAATGATCAAGAGAAATATGTTCATAGAGAATAATAAACGAGCTGAAGTCATTGGTATTAGGATATATTTTCTAGTTCTCCATGGTAATCATATTGTTATATTGTCAAATACAGTCTTTCCACCATCTATCAGATGCAATCTATTATCAATTTTGAACTTATAGAAGTTGGTTATTTTTTTATTTTTGACAAAAAATTGTATCTCTTTGATGTATAACAGTGTTATTGCTATTGGTATTTTATCTGCCGATATGTATAAATTGTATGTGAAACTAGAAGTTGACTTTTTTAGTTCAATATTATAATATTGATTCTAAACATATATCATCTTATGATTTCAATATATAGTAGGATAAATTTTTTCCGTTTTTGATACTATCAAGTCATATTGATAAATACAGTTTGGAAAGACTCTGTCGGGATAAAATTCTACAGAATAAAAATTTTGATGATTTTGGTGTTTGTGTAATTGCATTAAAGTAAAATGATAAAAGTATCATTTCTAAAAATATCAAGATTTAATAATTTATTAGACTTGATATATATAAATGTTTGTGTTCCGAATGGGGTTGCCACTCGAAATGACCAGAAATATTTTATGATTTTTATTGATGATTATTTACAATATGGATATATGTATTTGCTGTACAGAAAATCAGATATATTTAAAATATTTAAAGTGTACAAGGTTAAAGTTAAAAAACAACTAGACAAAAAGATTAAATCATTCGAGTCAGATAGAGCAAGTGAATATACTTCAGATATTTTCCGAAATTTCTTTTAAAAATATTGAATCGTTACAAATACAACCATTCTAAAAAATATAGAGTAAAATAAAGTAACAGAAAGAAAAAACAAAATTTTAATATATATGATATATTGTATGCTAATTTACAGTGAATTACCAAACTTTTTATGAGATGAAGCATTGAAAATAACTATATATATTTTAAATAGAGTATCATCTACGTCAATTCCTAAAACTTCTTTTGAATTATGACTTGATAGAAAACCTAATCTAACTCACCTTAGAATCTAGAGTTGTAATATAGAAGTCAAAATTATTGAATCTGATATGTCAAGAATTGCAGCTCGGAGCTTGAATTGTTAATTTATTGATTTTTCTGAAAAATATAAAGGTTACAAATTATATGATCCAATTCAATATTCCATATTTCAAAACAGAGATGTCAAATTTATTGAATAGGAAATATTTGTTACATAAAATAACATAAAAAGAATTGAATTTGAAAATGAATCAAATAAAGTTGAACAAAATAAAACACTAATGATCGTGCCAAGTTAGTTGAATGAAAGATCTATAAGAGTTCGTAAGCCAACTATATCTGATGACTATGTTCGTATTTAGAGAAAACTGGAATTTTGCAAGCTCAGAGTCTAGATGATCCAAAAAAAGTTTTTATGTTATCAATTATAAAGAATGATAATCCACTAAATTTTTCAAAGACTATGAATAGTGAAAATGTAAAACTCTAAATAAATGCAATGATTGAAAAAATAAACTCAATGCAAAAGAATGAGTTTTGGTCTTTTGTGCAAACTCCTAAAAATTGTAAATTAATTGACTGTAAATGAGTTTATAAGATAAAATTGAAAGCTACTAACAAAGTTGACAAATATAAAATAAGATTAGCTGTTAAAAGTTATATTTAGAGAGAAGAAATTAATTATGATAAAATATTTTCTCTAGTCTGCAAAAAAAATTCATTTAGAATCTTTATGATATTAATTGTACAATATGAGTATAAACTCATTTAGATATATATTAAAATAACATTTCTGAATGAAATTGTTAAATAAAAATTTATATAATTCAGATAGAAGGATTCATTGGAAAAGATGATAAAATAAAAATCTATAAATTGTATAAATTTATTTATAATTTAAAACAATCATTTCGACAGTGGTATTTTAAATTTGATTTGTCAATTATAAAATTTGGTTTTGAAGAGAATGTGAATGATAATTATGTATATCTAAAGATTAATGGGAGTAAAATTTAAATACTGATGTTATATACTAATAATATCTTATTGGCTGGTAATAAATTAAATTTTCTCAAACAGACTGAAAGAATGTTATATACAATTTTTTAAATAAAGAGTGCTAATAATGCTTCATATGTCTTGAATATTAAAATGATAAAAATAAAAAATGTTAATTGTTTGGGCTCTATCAAGAGATATATATTGTTAAAATTTTTCAAAAATATGGTATGAATAATTGTAAATTTGAAACATCACCTATAATCAAAAGTAAGTTTAATTTTCAACAATATCTTTAGAATAAGATTGAAAGGCGGGAGATACAAAAAATCTCTTATGAATTAGATGTTGGCAATTTGATGCACTCGATGATTTGCACCCATCTAAATGTTATTTTTATTATGGAACTTATTGGTAGATATTAGAGTAATTCGAAAATTTCTCATTGGAAATCAATTAAAAAGATTAAAGAAGACTCAAAATTATATGTTTTGGTTTGATGGTTACAAATCATTAAATATTTTTGAATATACAAACTCTGATTAGAAAGAATGTGAGAATATTTTGAATTCAATATTTGATTATGTGTTCACTTTAACAGAGGAGGTTATTTCATAGTGCAGTATCAAGCAAACTACTACTGATTTATCAATTATGAAGATAAAATGCATAACTTATTGTAAAATCAGTAAACATACAATTTGATTAAACTATTTTCTTTCTAACTTTAAGATAATTGATTATCTTAACAAATTAATACAGACAGTTGTGATAATGATACAATTATATCTTTTACTAAAGATACTAGATGTCATTCGAAAATAAAGTTTATTAACTTACAATTTCATTACATTCGTGAAAAAATTTAGAAAAAAGATATTATTATTTCACGAATTTTTTCTACAGATAAATTGTCTAACTCAATGACTAAAAATCATGCAGTGAAAATATTTAAAAAATTTGTCAATTATATGAGAATTTTTAAAGATGATACTATGCTTTGCTAATTACATGCAATATATTTGTATTATGTCTATCAATAAATTACTTTCTTTTCTATTTGAACTGATTACATTGATGAAATTTATTTATAGTCTTCCACTGTAGAAGATAAAGTCATTAGGAATGTCGTGTATCACTAGATAGGTTGATAATGACCACCCATACAAGAACATAACGATTATGTGAAGGTGATTATTAAAATATTTGAATTGAAGGTATGACCGAGAATTATATCCGCTTTATACTTTTCACTTAAATAATATGCATTAACACTTATGAGATATCCTTAGTAAAATTTATACATTTAAGTCACATGTTTATGAAAGAAACACAAAATAAGTAAACTGTTAGTAAAAAAAGCATGAGAATTCTCACTACTATTATGTGGTATTATATATGTTGTTCTACAAATACATTATCTATACGCATGTATTGATATTTTTCGTTTCAATTGATATAATATTCTACTTATTTTGACATGAAAATGATTGGTATATCCTTAGTATACATTTATTTATGATTGAACTTGTATGGGAAATACTGAGAAATAGTAGTTGTTTGATACATTAACTCTAAATTGCATAGTTAGAATCCCGTGTGAAAATTTTGCTCTCTGTTTCCATGAATTCTTCAAGCCTTGGGCAAAAAGACTATAGATACAAAATATGGGAAGGAAATCAATGCTTTATTTTTATTTCACATTTTTTTTTTAGTTACCCCATATACTTTCTCTGCTTTTGGTTTTATTATATGGGACGTTGCGCCAACGGAATAGGAACATAGAATATAATTTCGATCTTTCTTACTTTTCAATTCTTCCCCATCAAAAAAGACAAAAACTCAAAATGGATTTGCTAAGATTTGTTGGAAAGATTTTCGAAATTTTCATTATTCAATTTTTCAGACCCTGATATGTTATTTTATACTATTTTATATTATATATACTTTAGATCTTGCATCAAAGTACAGTATTGGTTTTCACACTTAAATCCATGCACCATGGACTAGTGACAAAGGTTATGATGACAAAGATGAGAAGCCGACGTCTTTGATCCTTTTAGAGTTAGATATAAGCTCATATCCCATGTTAATGCAAAATTTCTTATGGGACACTGAAAATTTCAAGAGCTATATTCTGAAGTTATCAATACTGATACCTGTTTCTGGCTGATCCTTTTAGCCTTCTCTTCCTGCCATTCTCGATATGTAGAAAGAAGCTCCAACAAAACCTTTGGGTCCAAAGTTCCTATAAACGACAAGCAGCACACAACATCAAACTAGAGTCCAAATATAACACCAAATGGCTACCATCTTGATGAATTGAATTAGCAGCCGCAAACCTTCAAAATTCCTATTAATTTTTAAACGAAAGTTGGAAGTTTGGCGAAAAAGTTGAACTATTCATTTCATTGCGAGTGATTCTCAAAAAATACAGCATCGTTCACAGTTGAAATCGCTAGAATTGGCCAACTTCATCGAATTAAGCAGGAATGACTGAACAGAGAAAGGAAAGAAGGGAATACCTGGGATCTGGGAGGAGGAGGAGGACTTCCGGACCAGAATATCCGCAAGGCTGCTCTCGCACTGAAGCGGGCTCTTGAGCAGCGGTTCCGCCTGCGACCACGAAATCGCTCTGTTAGAAGAAGAAAAAACCATTGAAACGAGAAAGGATCAGAGAAGGAGGAGAAGTAACCGACAATTCTGAGGGCCTGGACGCGCTGCAGGATGGGATCCACGCCCTCCAACCGCTCCGAGACGGTGGTGATTTCGTCGATCGGCTTCCAGGACGAAAGGAAAGAGGAGGATTTAGTGGAACTGGAATAGGAAAAAAGAGAGATGGGGCTGAAAGAAGAAGGAGCCGCCAACCGCCGGCGCCGGCGGCCGGGGGCAATACCTGCGGCGATCTGGGTAGTGCTGATTCCGAGGCACCCATTTTAGCGAAGTGTCCTGGAACGGAATCGGAGAATGCCGCTCCGCGAAATACGTTGGGTCGGCTGCAGCTCGGTTTTGGTTTTGATGTTGGTCAGCGAAAAGCAATACGGTTTTGGTTGTTTTGGTTTTCCGTTTTTCGTTTTTTATACTTTCACACTATAAATTAATTAAAATACGTCTAAAAACTCTAGAATTGTGTGCTTGAAGGAGTCTTCCCCACCAAAAGATAGATCTTAAATAACATGCTTTGTTAACCAATCTCCTCAGGTTGTATATTCCCTACAAACATCCAAAATTTTCAATTAGAAAAATTCTTGAATCTTTTGCCTAATCTCTTTGCTAATATTGATGAGATCATCACAGGGTAAGTTTGAGTATCCACAATGTCCTCCGCTAAAGCAACTATTGGGGAGGGGCCTACTCTTGCACTACTTTGAGTTCTTCACTAAAATTAGTGCACCTTTGATCATTCTTAATTCAATTTTAAGCGTTGAATTTTATATATATTGGAGAGTTTCCTTCTTATTAGATATTCTTGTACCTGTTGATTACCGATCATCCATTTGTTCCTTTATTGTTCAACATTCTTGTGCATCTCTCCTTTCATAGTATATGCATTTCTAATTTTATAACAGATCAAAAGTATTCATTTTGGTCTGGTTTATTGGAGTAATATTAAGAGAAGAAAATTTTAGGAGCCAAAAGTTTGTTCATTTTTTTACTTATATTTAATTTTTTCTTAAGTACATAGGAGCTAAATTTATATTTAAAAAATACATTGAACTAAGTTAGATTTTAAGCATGTTGTCGATTAATTTTTTTTGAACATGACGTCTAACTAATTGATTAAGAGGGTTTAAACTTGCCTTTAGTTCAGTTTGATTCAAAATGGACTGTGGCATTGGCAGATGCTAACAATTTCTATTTGATAATCAACAACTTTGATTATATTTGAAGTATCACCAATGATTAGATCTGATGTTGGATTAGTTTGAAGTGTGTTTGATGACTTTATGGATAATGCTCGTTGACTTCTTTTGAACAAAACATCAGGTCATCTGACTAAATAAGTTTAAACCTACCTTTAGTTCAATTTGAAATAGTTAGCAACTTTGTCTTATACTAACTATTTTTGATTTGATAATCGATGATCTCTTTGGCGTGTTATCGATTAAGTTTGAAACATTGTCAATAGCTTTTGAGCATGTGTTGGCTTAGCTTCAACTTGTCGTCAATAATTTTAAGCATGTTCTCAGTTAATCACATTCAAACATGGCATAAGATTGACTAACAAGCCAGTTCAAGCCTGCCTTAGGTTTGATTTAATTTGAAAAAATAATTAGCAGCCTTGGCTTATGCTAATCATTTTCAATAAGAGAATTGATAGTCTCATTAGCGTATTATCGATTAAGTTTGAGGTATTATTGACGGCTTTGAGCATGTTGTAGACTAACCCTAATTAATCTTTGATCTAATCCTAATTAAGTTGTTGATGGATCTTGGTTCAACGTGCTAATGGATTTGGTTCGACACATGTTGGACCCTTACTAGGTTCGAGTTTGAACCTTAATGGACTTGGGTTCAAGTTCAAGATGATTTGATTCAATTTGGTTCTAGTTTAAGTTTGACCTCATTTTGCTTTAGATTTGACTTGGTTTAAGTTTAGGTGTGACCAGGTGTAACTTGGTGCATAGCTAAAATTATCAACTTGGGATGCCAAAAACCTCACAAAGCAATCTCAAAATAATAAATGAAAAATGTATGTTGATTTGAGGCTACAAGCATGTGTTATAAGAACATGACTTTTCAATATGCACAAACCCCTGTTGTTAATTACCGTGAGATGGATGTTTGATTTGATATTTGGTGGAGGTTAATGACTTAACTTGATTTCAATGTGTGGCTAACTACCTTGGCTTATATTAGTTGACCTTATTAAGATATAGACTTTTACTGACGATTTATTGTCACTTACTTCTATTGATTCATGACTTTAGAAAATGATTAACGGCCTTAACTTATACTAATCATTTTTAATTTGATAATCAATGGCCTCTTGGTGTATTGTTGATTAGATTTGAAACATCACCAATGGCTTTTGGAGTTTGTTAACTTTGAAGTATGGTCGATGACTTTAAGCATATTATCTATTGACTTTTTTTGACAACTAATGGCCTCATTGGTGTATTGTAGATTATGTTTAAAATATCACCAATGACTTTTAGGGCTGTCATAGCCATGCATCACTAATGGCTTTTGGATTTGGTTTAGTTTTGAAGTGTGTCTAATAACTTCAAGTGTGTTGTTAGTTGATTTTGTCTGATAATCGATAGATTCATTGGCTTGTTATCAATTAAGTTTGAGGTTTCACCAATGACTTTTGGGGTTGACTTAGCCAAGCATCGCCAGTGGCTTTCAGTATTAGTTTAACTTTAAAACATGATTGACATATTGTCAGTTAACTTTGTCAAATAATCAGAGGCCTCATTGGCGTGTTGTTGACTAAGTTTGAGGCATCGCTAATAACTTTTGGACATGGCTTACCCAAGTGTCACCAACGAATTCTAAGCATGATTTTCAGCATAGTTAAAGGAAATTGGAAAACCCCAGTTTCTCAACATTTGGACTTTTGTAATAAGTTATCTACCATCCTTTTTGTCATAAATATAATAATAAAAATTGTCAAAAATAAGTGCATAATGATGCTCAAGAAGTTTCCCAAGACTAAGCAAACTTTGGTCTTTGTCCAGGACATATAAGACATCATGAATCAACTTATTGCCTTGCTTTATTTGAACTCCAATAGTTCCTTTTCCTCTTGCTTCCACCATGAATCCATTGTTCATCTTCACTTGAATGTGTACGGAGGTATCCATATCAATAAAAATGAATTTATTACTTGTCATATGGTTGTTATAACAATTGTCAAGATACCACACATCATTCTTGGTTTCAGTGGAACTATGATAAGCATAGAACAAGTTCCCTTCACCTTGCTTCTTTTTGGAGAATTGTTCTTTCTGGTTGTTCTTTGATTTGTAATTTTTCTCAATATGGAAAAATCTCTTGCAATAGTAGCACTTTGGTTTGTCTTTGTACTAACAATTTTTCTATACATGGGCTGCTCTTGGCACAAATGTTGCAAAGCTGAGAATTTTAAGCATTAGTAGCTCTTTGAAAGTTGCTTCTTCATCTTCCTCTCAAGTTTTTGCCTCTTCCTCCTCCATGGTCATAGCTACCACCTCTATGAGAGTCTCCTCGTTGATCATTGCTAGAGGATTCTCCTTCATTGGATTTACCGATTTAGGACTAAAATTGTGTTTGAATTGAAATGCACTTTCTATAGACTTTTTAGCATGTATTGCCAACCTTTTCTCATGAGCCTTCAAGGATTCCATCAACTCTTGAACACCATAGAAAAATGTCTTTACTTTCCTCAATTATGGGCACTATTAGGTCAAATTTTGAAGGTAGACATAGAAAAAATTTCTCAATAATTTTGTTGTCACTTACTGCTTACCAAAGGCTTTTATTTCATTCAAAATTTTTGTAACTTTGGTCTAATAGTCTTGGATATTTTTAGTTTCATTCATCTTCAAATTTTCAAGTTCTCTTCTAAGAGTTTGAAGAATTTCACATTTCTCATTCCCTTGGAAATTTTGAAGGTAACCTTGAAACCCCTTTTATAGAATTTTCTAAACTTTTCTTTGCATGATTGACTCTTATGGTTCTTGAGAAAATATCCGAATTCACTCGTTCCTGAATAAAGGAGAGTGCTTTTTGTATCTTCTCTTTTATGCTCCTTGAGATTCTTTTGCTCTTGATTGGTGAGGTTTGATGTTGATGGAAGTTCTACATATACTCTTCGATGAACATGGAAATAAGAGGATAATTATTGTTAAATTAATCACTTTGACTAAGTGTTCATGTATCAAGATTCTAGTAGATTAATCTGGAATTATCTCTTAGTATTTCAAGGAGCTAATTAATTAGTAAACCAATGAGTCTAGCTTAGTTCAATGTATTTTTCAAGTATAAATTCAGCTTCTATGTATTTAAGGAAAAATTGAATACAAGTGAAGAAACGAATAAACTCTTGAATCCATTATATCCTAATACATGAATGCATAGTCAAAGTAATTAATTCAACACACTACTCAACATGGTTTTATTTTCCCTTTAAAAGATGAGAAAACAATATCATTTGGTATGCATTTAGGGGTTAAATACATTCTTAGCTTCGTACTAGTAATATTTCATACTGTTGTGATTAGGATTCAATAGGAAGGATACAAGAAACTTCCTCTTTGTGTCATCTATATAGAGTGCACTAAGTAGGGCCAACCACATTTCTATGATGTAAAACGTCATGGATGGGGAGACATTCATGCATGCTTTTCCAAAGAAACAATCTTACTTGCGATGTTACTTTTACTCTCCAAATCCTTTCCATAGGTCATTTTATGGGAGTTTTATTGATCATTTGGGTGCATACTTCTTTTCTTATTATCATGTTGCTTGCGAAGGATGTACAAGAAAGATGTGTTACAACATACATAATTATTTTATGAATATGAGATGCCCAAAATTTTGGTTTTCTAAACCACCATTCATCTTGCAATCTGTATTTGTTGATCATATACTTGACCCATAGTGATAGGTTGACATAGGCCATGTAGCTTGCATTCTTCATCATTAGAGGTTGGTGCATATGATGCAAGGATCTCAATCCTACCCTCCCTTATGTTTTGGCTTGCTTCGTGATTCCCAATAGAAATCTTCTAATGAGGTGCTTGTATTTATCAATTGTTGACTTTAGGATTAGCTAGAAGCAAGAAAATGTGTAGGAACAAGCATTAGAATTGAATTGACAAGTTCTACTTTATCAACCCATGATAAGCCGTTGCTGGCCCAACTTATTACCTTTTTGTTGATTTTTGAAATAAGAAATTGCTAGCAGCTTTGAATCTTCCAATGTTTAGCGGGCAATCCAAGTGTTTGCAATTGTTCCCTTAATTTAATATTCTCATGATTTGAAATATCCAATTTCTGGTTTGTGATTTAGTTTTGGTGAGAAGGATTTGACATCATTGATGGGCTATCCAAATATCAATTGAAACTTATCTAGAGCCCTCCTTGTTGCTACTACATTCGAAGTATCTGCATTAGAGAAAAGTAAAAAGTCAGCCATGTATGCGGTGTGACATATTCTATCTCCTAATTTATCTTGAAGACATCAATATTATCCCTGCTCATTTTCTCATGCTATAATAAATTAAAATATTGATGATATTTTTAAAATACCATCAATATTTTAAAAATTTATGTTAATATAGTAATAGGGTTTTTTCATGGCATTTCTGATGTGCTATCAAAACTAACATTAGAAATTTTAGAGACATTTTTAAAGTGTTATTAAAGAGCCTTTTTATCTCGTACGATGTTTGGAAGGTATTGGTATTATTGAATTATTAGCGGTGCTTTTGAGAAGATGTTGCCAATAATATTATTTTGGCGGAATTTTAGGAAGTGCTATCAATAGTTATAATTCGATCGACCAAATACGATAATTTACTTAACCAACCTTATGATTTGAATGACCGAATAATAGATAACAACTCAAAATTTATCTTTTCTCCATTCAATTTCATTTAGTAACTCAGAGTTTATTCTTATTTTCACATTTAAAAGCCACAAAAAAATTTTATACCATTATAACAAAATTTTTATATGTCAAATACAACAAAATTATATGTCATCTTTGATATTCGTTTCTTCAAAAAGAACTCCTACAATAATATATGGAGAGTGGATGTCATTTTGTTGACAAAATTTGATAATACAAGCAAATGATATTTTATTTGAAATATTTGGACAATATACACTAAACAAAAATAATCACCACTGAAGATCTCAATTCTTGAAAAAAGTACACCATAAAGACAATCACTATAATATTAACACTAAGCAAAAATTAGTATTATAATAAAATTGATAATTATTTTTTAAAAAAATTTGATAATAGGAAATAAATGATAGGCCCAAATAAATTAAAATGAATGAGAGAATAGCTCTATCAAGAATAGAGACAAGGTTGCATCAAAAGGAATATACTAAACTTGATATATTATTATATAATAAAGAATTAAAAAATATAAATAATGGTCAAGAACATAACCATAAAACATAATAAAAAATATAACCATAAATTTAGCTAAAAAATGCATTAAGAATCTACATTCATAGTTATAACCATAAACTACTAACGGTATGAAGATCATGAATTCAAAATATAAAAGTGATCAATATTGTTTGTTCACTAATAATTATTTACTTCTTCGCAACTATTCTCAAGTAATTATACTTTTCTCCTAATTATCTTAATTCAAAGGGATTACATTCAAATTATTAAAAATTGAAGTAAATGTTATCATGGAGATGATAACATCATGTGATTTTTTGACTTCTATCAACTTCAAAATCAAAATTAATTAAAAACACTGTGAATATGAAATTTGAGTAAATGAAATTACAAAAAGAATGTAAATGGAGTAACATAGAGATAATTTCAAAAACCTACATAAAATTCTCCAATCATATTATCAATAATAATAATTTTCAAATATTACATAAATTAGCTCATAAATAATATAGACAAATGATAACTTGCACAATTCAAAAGAAGAAAATCATCCAAATTTAAGTTCAAAATGAACTATCAAAATATACCATAGCGGTTCATTCCTATAATTTTTCAACTTCATACATCATTTCACTAATTTTTCAAATCTATTCATAATTAATCTAAAATTTTGGAAACTACGATAGAAATTGAGCTCAAGATCTTAGATACAACAAAGATTGATTTTTCAATGTTACAAATTCAAAATTTTAGATTTTGGGTAGAAATTAACATATATTTTATTGGAATTGAATAAAGAAGTTTTTGGACTTGATGAGAAGCACCGATGTTGGAGGAGTTTCGCAAAAGAGTTGGTAGTGTTGGAAGAGGCTAAAAGCGAGGGATAAATCAAATCTATGTTTGATTTGTGGCTAGAATTTAAACAGAATAAGTTAAATCTAGATTTAATTTACATGTTCAATAATCCAAATTATAAGTTGGAACATCCAAACAAAGGAGATAGACAATAAGTTCACTCTATTTGCTACATTCAAACATCTAAATAATAAGTTTGGATATTCGAACCTAGCACACTCGTGATACCCAGATTTAGTCACCCTAATAGTAATTTGGAAGCATAAATATAGCAAATAGAGCAAATCTATTCTCTATTTATTAGATTTGGATGTCCAAACTTATTATTAGATGACTGAGCATATTTCAATGATGGCATTTTCAAAAACATCAAGTATTGAGTATCATCAAAATCTATATTTTTTATAGTATCATTTAACAATCTATTAATATTTAAAAATATAGGAGGAGAATGTACTGATGAAATAGAGTGCAAAAAGGTGGAGATGGTGGTGGAACCCATAAAAATTGGAGGTGGTGAACAATTAGTTTTTTCTTAGTAGGAAAGCTTTACATAAAACTAATTTATTGAAAGAAAACTACTATAAAAAAAATCAAAACACAATAAAAAGTAGAGTATAATTATATGTGATACATATGAATAATATTTTCTCGTCTCATGTTTTTTATAATTTTTTTATCATTGTAAAAAATTTATTACAAATAAAAAGGTGCAAACTTTTTGCTCTTATTTAATATTACGGATAAAGTTAAATTTAAATAAAAATGAATAAATAAGTACCGTGCAAGAATAAAAAAAATCTTAAATACTAATGTAGTAGTTATATCTATTTTTTATATAAAATATCATGTGTTTTAATTGTATTGGTCTTGTGAATATATAAAAAAAATAAATTATTGATTTACCAAAAAAAGGTTCCATGAAGAAAGCACCATTAAAAAGTAATTAGCAATATGAAGCCCATGTTTATATAATCACCTATTAATAGTAACTGCAGGAAGGGAGAGTGAGATTCTTGCAAAAGTGGGAGTAGATGAACAATTAGTTATCTTGCTTATTTGAGTTAGGAGCAACTAACCGTAGTTCTCGTTTGCAATTTTGAAATGATTGGGTTTGGACTTTTTTTAGTAAGAAAATGCTCCGACAATATTTTTCTCGCGAATGGTTGTGTTATCAGATAATTTGGTGTCCCACTGATAACTAAGTGTCATTAAATGCTTGTTAAGTTTCAAAGTATTTGAATTAGAGGAATATAAAAGTTCTAAGTTAAATTTAGGTTGGCATGATATTGATTAACTCACTCAAAAATGAAAAACATGATGTTGATTGAATTTTCTTCGAGCTTTAAATTCAGATTGAATTTAAGTCCTCTCCAATAACTCTTGAAAGCAGTTTCCTTTGGTCCGATTTTTTAAGTGACATATGCTTGAATAATTTTAATTTGAGTTTTAGTCCTCATTTGCTAAAAAAAAAAAATTCACCTTCACACACTATATTAAACTAGAAAGGGTCAATTACATATGACCCCTTAACATTTTGATAAATTATATATTTTTCTTTCAAATTTGAAAAATTATATATAACTCCATGAAATCATACCAAATTGTATATTTCTCCTCTAAATTTAAAAAATTATATATAACTTCTTAAAATCTTGTCAAATTACATTTTTTTTTTTCTTGGATCATTGAATATATTATAAAAATCTCCTCAATTGTAGATTTACCGTTAAAACAAAAAAAAATTATGAAAATATATCGTTTAAGGTCATTTAAGCTGAAATGAAAAAAATGAAAATATCTCTAACCTAGTTAGAAAAGAATTTGTTGATATGGCCATTATTGCAAAAAAAAAAAAAAAACTCTCTTTTATCCAATTAAAAAATATTTCTTGAATTAAATTTTAATTTAAGACATAAAATGATAATTTTGTCCTTGATTTGCTTTAAATTTATTTTGATTTATCTCAAATTAAATTTTACCTTGAGACATAAAGTGATAATTTTGTCCCTAATCTAATTAAATATACTACGACATGATCTAGATTAGAATTAGGATTTAACCTAAATCAAATTTGGGGCTCAATATGAATCAAACCTAGGGTTCATTTTTAGTCATGTTCTTCATTATGCACCTTTAAGTATGTAAGGGGTGTTATTGTTTTTTTTATTTTAGTAAAAATGTCATCAAATAATATAGATTTTTTAATATTCTTGATTCTAATAGTCAATCTATGCCCAAAGAATTTTTTGTAATATATTTGGTAACTCAAAAAAATGTGTACTTTTTAAAATTTAGAAGAAAAATATGCAATTTGACAAGATTTTAAGAAGTTATATGTAATTATAAATTTAAAGAAGAAATATATAATTTGGCAAAATTTCAAGGAAATATATGTAATTTTTTAAACTTGGAAGAGAAATATGTAATTTGATAAGAATTCAAAGAGTTATATGTAATTTTTTAAATTTGGAGAAAAGTTATGTAATTTTGTAAGATTTCAAAAAATTATATTATTATTTTTAAATTTGAAGGAGAAATATATAATTGTTTACATTTGAAATAAAAATATATAATTTGGCAAGATTTTTAAAAGTTATATATAATTGACCAATAAAAAACCCCTGATTTGAAAAGACCACTTATCAATAAAAAAATTTTAATATGACAAGATTTTAAAAAGTTATATATAATTATTTAAGTTAAAGTGAAAAGAAAAAATACCTCTGATATGATTAGAGAAGGTTTTAGTACTTCGATCATTATTACCAAAAATTCTCTCATCCAATTAAGAGATTTATCTCAAATTAAATGTTAATATGAGATATAAAATAACTATATTGCCTCTAATATAGTTTAAACTCATTTTGGCTTATCTCAAATAAAATTTTAACTCGAAATATAAAATGATAATTTTTTCACTAATCTAATTTAAACTTGTTTTGGCCTTATTTATATTAGAACTAGAGTTCAATGTAAATCAAATCTAGGGCTCAATATGAATCAAATTTAAGGTTTTTTTCTTGTGTTATACGTTACGTGACATTTAAACAAGTCATGCATATCTTCGTCTTTTTTACTTTAGTATAAACAACATCATACACACCCACACACATATATATAAAGAGAGAGAGAGAGGGAGTAACCCAAAAAAAATATATAATTTTTAATTTTGGAGAATAAATATATAATTTGACAAGATTTTAAAAATTATATATGATTTTTAAATTTGGAAAAAAAAATATAATTGGGCAAGATATCAAAGAGTTACATGTAATTTTTTAAATTGAAAAAAAAATACAATTTGGCTAGATTTTAAGAAGTTATGTATACTTTTTTTAACTTGAAAAAAAATAATTTGACAATATTTTTAAAAAATTATATGCTATTTTTTATTTTTCGAATAAAAATATGCAATTTGATAAAATTTTAAGAAATTATATATAATTCATCTAATAAAAAACCTTCTCTTTTTTGTCCAACCTAATATTTCAAAATCACTTCAATTCTTTTCTACCTATTTAGTTATAAGGTGGAACGCATAATATATGTAAGGATTGATCTATGCCTTGGAAGAAAATATCCTATCTTATAGATTCAAAAAAATTATCTAAATTATATTATTAATAAGGTGGAGAAAAAAGATCTCTCATTCTTCAAATTCAAAAAATATTTAAAAAGTTGACAATAAAGGAGGGAAATTACTGTCAAATGAATCATATATCAAGTTAAATATAATTAGGATCAAATCTAACTCAATCAAATCCAATGATGTGCATTGCATGTAATTAGTAGAAATACATACTAAAAAGTATTTGGTTTGGGAGTAAAAACTGAAATGGTTTTATTTTAAAATAATTCTTTTATTTAACTTTAATTTAAATAAAAAAATAACTAATTTAACTAAAAACTAAAATTATCTCAAATCAAACTCTCCTAGCATCATCATTTTACTACTTGCATATAAATACTATTTTACAAGTTTTATGGAGCGTGGACCGTGTATGGATGAGCCATAAGCCCTTAGTTTCGAACATAGGGAACCCCATCAACCAACTGTACAAAATAACCAATCTCCTTCGAGGACCCTTTCGAAACCCAAAACCACCATGAAACTTGATCCCCATCACTACAAGAAAGAGGGTATTGTCGGCAATTTTTTTTGGCGGTCAAGAAAACTCCGACATTTTGCAGCATTTATCTAGTAGTCAATAAAATGTCAAAAATTACTATATTTATGTGATGTTTTAGTATAAAAGATAAAATTTTTCGGCATAATAAATAAAAATGCTGAAAATTTTCGGCGTTTTCAATTAGAGATTTAACGGAATGCCAACAATTGTCAGCGTTTTTATAATAAAATGCTAGCAATTACCGATGTTTCTTATGGAATGCTAGCAATTGCCAACATTTCTTGAAAAACACCAACATTATCGATTTTATTACATGTTGTACCTTTACCACCGCGCAATCAAAATCTTAGCTTCATATGCTCGTAGGTCCCTCCTCCACACACACCACCAACCCCCACCCCCCCATCCCCCCCAGCCCGCCTACTTGCCCACCGCAATGCTCTCCTGTGTGCCCTTGACCTATATCTTATATTTTCAATAAAGATTTTCAATTGGTAGATACAAACTCTATTTTTATAGTATTTTTTTATTTCTTAGTTTTTGATCCTGATATATAGTAATGTTGATTCCAAAAAAAAAAATGAGTTGATAATTCTATCTTTATATTAAATATGAATTAGATGTTGTTGATTGAAATTTTGGCTAAAATTTTAGCAATTTAATATTTGTTTGCATATCAGTTTGAATTTATATGATTTTGTGCTAGGACTGAGATATTAAGTCGAATTCATTTGGATGTTATGTGATTTGTTTGTAATGTTAGTAGCAACTAGGAATACCATGGATTGTTGCTGACCACAATCATGTCAGGGTTTGGTTTGGTGAAATTGTGGTGCGGAGACAGTAGGGTTTAGGAATTGGCTTACTTTGATTTGAGTAGTATTCATTAGAGAGTTGAATCAAATGATTTGGTGCTTGGAGGAGTTTGTTGAACTAGATTCAATTCAGTGATATGTATGTTTTGGTTTAGTTTTGGATTCAATTAATTTGGATTAGGTTTGTTATTTGTTGTTAATGTGTGTTTTGAGTGTGATCGGGCAGAAAGAAGTTAATACACAATTTAAAATATGATTCAATTGGTACTTTTCTTTTCTGAATAAGTTTGGATTGGCAAGATTTTGTCACTAGATAATAGGAGACAAGCTGATCTTGCCATTCAAGTGTGTGGATGACGTTTTGGGTTTTTCTGGTTTATAGCATATTGCTTACAAGGATTTTGTTTGTGTCACATATATGATATTGTTGTTGATGTGGCTCCTAATTTCAAATGGTTATCTGAAAACAGATACAAGAATCTGAAGGTTATTATTGAAATAGATAGTATTGTTAATCCATTGAAATAGATAGTATTGTTAATCCTTAGAAAGCTTCTAAAGTAAAACTAAGATGATGCCATAAGTCTTTATGGGTGCTGAGAATTGTAACTGACAGGGCTTGCAGGTGATTCATCATTTAGCTTTGTTGATTACAAACTACTTCTTCAAACTAATGTTCTTTCGACAACTAATGCTCCTTCTCTTCATAACAGTAGCATTTATTTGAATATTTGCATGCACTAGTTAAAATTTATAATTGAACTATATGCTTTGTAGGAACTAACTTAGTGCTTCTTATTAGCTGATAAGCCTTTGACAACAATTAATGTCTAATTTATTCTGTTGACATCCTGATTGTTCCAACTCTTTTGCAGGTATCATAATATTTAATTTCATTGTTGGGCCATAGGGTTATAGATGGAGATTAAGGATTCCATAGGTTTAAGCCTTTTATTTCTTTAAATCTTCATTTTCATGATTTATTTTTATGGAGTGTAGTTTTAACTTTTATTTATTTGCATTGGGATTTGAATTTCATTTATGAATGATATGTGTACCATTGATAGGATCTTGTTATAAGTAACACGATAGTAAAGTTGGATCAATATAAAAAATCAGTTAGGCCAAAGCTATATCACAGAAGTTTCTGCATTTCTTGAATATGTCTATATGAACAAAAGGACTGATAAGGTGATAAGATGTTCATGTATTGATTGTCTAAATATGCATAATCGGACATAAAAAGATATTTATAAATATGTAATAGTAAGAGGATGAAGTCCATTATATAAGAAGTGCATAATAAAGATGAGGATGAAATTAAATGTTTGTTACATAATGCATTTGGTGTTATAATGGGAGAAATACTGGCAGAAGTTTCAGAGAGTACTGACATAAAGTTCTTTAAATTATTGAATAAAACTAATAGAGAATTGTACCCTGGATATAAGAATTTTACATTTTTTATCTTTCATCGTGCGGTTGTTGACTATAAAAGTCAAATATCGATAGAGTAACAAATCTTTTAACATCCTATTAGAGACATTGAAGGACACGTTTCACGAAATTTCTTTATTTTTAAGTTCTCATCGTGGGACTTGGAACATTGTAAAAGACTTGGACCTTAGGTACAAAAAGATTCATATTTGTCCTAATCATTATATGTTTTACAAGAATAAAAATGAATCAGATATATACTGCAAGTTTTATAAATCACGACGATACAAATAATGAGAAAGTGATGCTGATACTGATAGTCAGAAAGTGCAAAAGATATTAATGAAGGTGGTCAAGTACTTCCCTTTAAACCTAAGATTACAATGATTTTTCATGTCAGAAAAAATTTTATCACACATGAGATGGTATGCTGAGGACATATTAGCATATGGATCACTTTGACATCCAATGGATAACATGACTTGAAAGGATTTTAATAATAAGTATTCTAACTTTACAATGGATTATCGTAATATGCGATTAGGATTAACTTTACATAGGTTCAATTCCTTCAAAATAATGAACATATCACACAACATATGATCCATTATTCTAATTTCCTACAACTTCTTCTATAGTTATGTATAAAGCAACGGTCATTCATCCTATCCATATTTATTAAGGAACCGAGGGGGCTAAAAAATGATATAGATATATATCTACAACCATTAATAGAATAATTGAAAGAACTATAAAAACCGGGTGTGCCAACATATGATACTAGTAGAAAGGAGATATTTTGTATACGTGCAATACTGATATGGACTATTAGTGATTTTTTTGCATATGCATATCTGTCCAGTTATATAACCAGAAAATAGAAAGTTTGTCTAATCTGTGTGAAGAACAGTGTTGCCATTAGTTGAATATGGTCGCAAGTTTTACTATATATGTCATTAATAATTTTTACCAATAGATCATAAGTTTTAGCAAGATAAATCATCATTCTGTGGGAAATACGAGCGAGGTCTTCCTCCCTCTAGGTAATTCCAACAGAATACATTGAAGGAGGAAATTGGTGCAGTAAATGACTTGGCAACTCAAAAAAGAAAAAAGATAGAAAGAGCTATAGGTGACACGATGAGATGTAAAAGCAATTGGAAAAAGGTAAGTGTGTTCTTTGACTTATATCATACTAGAGCACATTATAAATCTGACATAATCTTGATATCATACATATCAAGAAAAAATTTTCCGATAATGTACTATGGGCATTGTTGAGAATGCCAAAGTCAAAAGATAATCAGAATGCACGGTTAGATTTGAAAGCTATTAGCATAACAAAAGAACTCCATCCACAGGAAAAAGACAGCAAAGCTTATCTGCCCCCTGCTTCATTTACTATAAGTAAATAAGAGAAGGATATATTTCTTAGTGTTTTGAAGAATGTTAAAGTACCCAATAGTTATGCAACAAATATTTCACGATGTATGAATTTGAAATATTGGACAATATCTAATTTAAAAAGTCATGATTGTCATATACTTATGCAATAGTTATTGTCAATTACAGTTTAAGACTTATCTTCCGAAAACTATAACCAAGACACTTATTAACATTAGTAGTATCTTTAGACAATTATATGCGAAAGATGAGCAACATTCTGACTTTGAAGGGTCACAACAAAGGATTATTGTTGCTTTGTATCAGTTGGACAAATTTTTCCGCCATTATTCTTTGATTTTATGAAACATTTGCTTGTCCATTTGGCAGAGGACGTGACAATAACTGGTCCTATGCAATATCACTCTATGTATTCCAATAGAAAGGTAATCTTTGATAACCTCATAAATACATTAAATATTAAATGTCAATATATATCTACTCATAATATAATATTTATTATCATATACATTAGGTATCTTTTGACGCTCAAGAATTACGTACATAATTGGGCTTATCTAAAAGGATCAATAGCAGCAGGGTATTTAGCTAAAGAATGTATGACATTTTTTGTACAATGTATTTGAATGAATTTCAGACCAACTTTTATTCATAAACTCTAAATTACGAGAGTGACTCTAAATTTACAGTTGGATGATCAATAGGGTCATTGCATGAGGTTCATCATCTACATGAAGTTGTGTGGATTCAAGCACATCGTTATGCACTTTTTAATGAAGACATGGTTAAAATATACACAAGTAATAGTTTGTGCCACTCTTCATAGTATTTCTACTCTTATATAATCGAATATACTTATATTGAGTTGACGTTGTAGAGCACACTTGCAGACAATAAAAGTAAATCAATAACATAAAGGATAGAAATTTGAAAGAGACAAAATTCACAACGAACTATTTCCTAGATAGTTCAAGATTATATAAGCACATATCACGTACTCCTTTTTTATGGGTTCAGTGTTAGAATATGTATTCAAAAGAATCAACAATTGGTATTTAATTTGTAGGTTGTCAATTTAAAAAAAGTGGTGGTGTAGTACATATATCGAATGAGATATCTTTGTTAGCTATCAGACCAGACAAGTGGGCAAGGAGATATTCAGGGTACCTCATTAGTGGATTCAGCTTCTGCACAAAATATCACGAGATGAATCAGTAGGCATAAAATAGTAGTATCATCTTAAAGGCAATTACAAGAAGGTTCTCAAGCGGAGAGGATATACACCACACATCTAAAGATATTATATTTTATGGGGTCATAATTAATATTATTGAGCTCCGGTATAGCAACAAACTTCAATACATATTATTTAAGTGTGATTAGATAGACAATAAGGTCGATACGAAGACAGATGAGTTTGGTTTTAAATTGGTAAATTTTAACCACTTGATTTACAAGTATAATCGATATTTCGATAAGCTGTATATTCTACCTCGCTAATCTCATCAGGTATTTTATATACAAGATTGAGTACAATGTGAATGACATGTGATTATTGAGATGACTTCTAAAGAGTATGTTGATACACTAGATGAGGATTCCATTATTACAGACAATGAAGACCTAATGATAAAACTATGCAACACTCGGTAACTTGAGAAATGTAACATTGAAAATACAAGAACGGATATTGAAGGTTTGCATATTGATGTTCCTCTTTCCCATTCAATGTAGCTATGTATAGAGAAAAATAGAAAAAATAATTTTATTAGTGATGAATCCAAATAGACGAGGAAGACACCTCCTTTGAACTAATGATGATGATTTTATATCAGAGAAAATGAGTTGTAACGTAAGAGTCAGAAGAATTTCTTATGTTTCTATATTAATATGTATGTATCATATTGTATTTTAATATATTAACTATTTTATTATACTGATGTATAGTCAAAATGGTTTGCTTACTGAGACATATTGGGATTGTTCAGGTCACCCTTGAGAATATGGAAATGGAAGAACTAGTATTAGAAACTCAGTTCTCATCGGGTGGTGGTTCAAACTTAGATTCTAGTATAAATAGCATGTCTTTCTTGGGCCATGGATTGGAGAACCAGGATATAGACCACGGAGAAGGTTTGAACATTTAGTCTTTCATTAACTTCGAGCTCCAAATAACTATATATTTATATTTATTATGCATGTTGCTTTTTTAGATTCGAGTGTCGAGACTTGTTAAATGACGTGGACCTAGCAAGCCTATTGGTGTTTAGGGCACAGAGGAATACAGGCTAGAATTAACTAGCAGCGATATAGCCAAATCATCGATCCTAATTCGGCAAAATTTGCTACTCAGTTGGGTATTATGGTGAAGGATGGTAACAAATTGCCACTGACTTATACTGATTGGTGAACAATATCAGAAGTGAACAAACAGAGCATCTAGAAAAATATCAAAATAAAATTTCTGTTGTAGTACAAATTTCTTCTATTTGTTTATATGTATATATGTTTTTACAGGCAAATATGAGTTTAGAGGATAATTGTAGAAAGTCCATAATACAAATAATGAGTAAGAGATGACGAGATTGAAAAGTAGATATGAAGAGAATGTATTTTCCACCATTCAAGAACCAACTGGAGTAACTTATCATTTCTTGCCCGTTGCTAGGATTAAGCCGGACCGATGGCCCCTTCTAGTGCAATATTGGTAGAGCTCTGATGTTCATGTATCTATTGTCTCTCATCTTTTTACTTTATTAATATTATATGTAGTAACCTATTAAGGTAATTAGTACGATATTTTTATTTTTTTAGGTAAAAAATTGAGAAAATAGAAGATCTAGGAAAAAAAATAAAAGATAAGTCATTCTCTAGGTCATAAGAAGTACGTCAATCTAAGAGCTAAGGTATGTTTATTATTGTACATTAAATTTATATATATTAATCTTATGTATTCTTATATAATATACTATCAAGTTTCTATTATATTACGCATTTCATAATTGAAGGAAAAATCCGGTTCCGAGCTATCAAGTCTTGAGATGTACTTCATTTCTCATACAACCGATCGGCAGGGTATTCATAGAAGCAATAGTGAGAATTATGTATAATATTTTTTTATTTTATTCTTGATTTATCTGCCTATATATTTGACTATGTATAATTCCAAATTGAACAAATATGACAAGCACTACCGGAGGATTTTTCAATTGGATATTGCAGCTCAAAATAAGATTCATGCCAAAATATTTGGCTGTGAGAGACATAGTCAACTACGGACCCACGTCTACACAAATATATGAGAGTAACTCTAGGGTGGCCATATTAGACGCCATTATACAAATGCAAAAGTAGATGCACTTGTAAACGCACAGTACAAGAATAAGTAGATGCACGAGTTGGTCATCTTCAGAAGACTATAGCTAGACTGCAAAGTTCTTTTACGACTTTAAAGGCTTATCTTGACGATGCATACACTATTGCTTCCATAGTATTTAATTATTATTTAACTTAGCTTATTTATTATTATTTAACTTAACTTATTTTTTTGTTGTATATTAATATTTTACAAGACATAACATATAAATGAAAATATATAGATTTCGAACATAACAAACCAATTTAGAATTGATCTGGATCTAGTATATGGGTGAGCTCTAAAGAAGATTCATCTATTTCTTTGTTACCTCATGAGATAATCATCCACACCTATGCTATAATATCTATTTTTATTTCGTGTGTTACAAATATATTACTCATTCTTATAGGGAGATTAGAGTTAGTTAAAGGTCGGCACTTATATGCGAAGGAGTTATATATATTGCATTTATCTAATTTGTTATTTGCATGTATGTTATTTTGTGAGAACTCTATATATAATTTATCGGTAACATGTAATTTTTAGATTACTATGTCAATATAATATATATGTTAAGATTTTATTTTTTAATATTTTATATTTTTTAATATATTAGCAGGATTTGTTAGGTATAAGACATTTACAAATAAATTGAAAATATTCTAGCGTTACATTAGGATTTTTTACAGAAAATGCTTGAAATTTTTCGGCATTTCTAAGAGAAACACTGCGAATTCCAACGGATTTTTGGTGAAACGCTGATTTTTCTGGTGTTTCTCAGAAAACAAGCTAGAAAACACCCGAAAAAAACCATATTTTAATAATAAAATGTTAGGAAAAAATTTTCCGATAGTAAAAAAATATCAAAAAAATTTTGCTACCATATTATTACTGGTAATTACTAAACTCCGAAAAAAAATACCAATAATTTTTTTCCAATATTTTTTGGATTATTAAGAGTGTTTTTGAAACATCAGATATACCCTTCTTTTTTCTAATTCATCTTACTTCTCCTTCACATTGTCGGCTCTCCATTCTCTTCTTCATCTTCTTCCTCGTCCTCCATCTTCACCTTCTTCATCATGGCTTACAGGAGAAGCCAGTCCATCTTCGACTCGTTCACTCTCTCCCCGCTGCCCTACCCCGTTATCGTCATCCTCCTTGTGGTCCTCTTCCTCCTCGGAATCTCATGGTTCTTCACCTACGAGTCCCTCATCAAGGACGCAGAGGAGCAGATCAACTGGATCCTCCTCCTCGTCCCCGTCGCCCTCCTCCTCCTCATCCGCTGGATTTCCTCCGTCCAGAGCTTCGACGGCGTCCTCGGCTTCTTGCCCTACGACCGCCGGAGAGGAAGATACTACTGCGGGGCCGGCACGGCTCAGGACGGCAGCGCTAGCGGATCGCCGTGGGTAGTGTTGGCTGTTGTTATACTGCTACTCGTGCTGGTCTCGTTTCAGTCTAACGTTCAAGATATGTGGAAACCTTGATTATTACATGTTTGTTTCTGAAAAAATCGCTTATGCGTGATCTATTAATAGGTATGATTATGTGATAGTTGGAAGTTTTGATTGAATTAGTTCTCGTATCTATTCTCTCAGATCTCTTTGTAGATATAAAATTAGAAGTTTTTTATTGGTTCAAGACCTAATAAAATTTAATGATGTTCATATACAAACCTTAATAAAAACCTTTTTTTTTTTCTGCATGAGCACCGCTAAAATGTTTTTGATGATTTTGTTTTATTTCTGGTATTAATTCTGTCTGATCTTCATGTATGTCTGTAAAATTACTTTCTTTTTCTTTTTTAAGCATACGAAAAATGATATTATATACACATCTACAATATTATTTTGCGATTTTCAAAATGCAATTTCGAATAATTTTAAGGGTTTATTGGTAAAAAAATTTTAGAAAATTATGGATAATCACAAGATTCATGTGATGAATTTGCTATGAAGATTGTAGTGGGATTAAAGTAATTGGAGACTCTTTCGAATCGGCTGATTATAAAATAGTACATTTGACTTCCAACTTTAATCTCGCCACTGAGAACTTGACATTCGTGTCATCTTTAAACATGCCGCGTCTAATGATAAACTAAAGTTAATGGCCGTCCCTTTCCGGATTAGCTTAATAATACGACTTAATAATAATATCTCTCTCGTTTATTTTCTTTGTAAATATTTTTTTATAGCGATCCTATTCCGACGCCGACTGTCCATGATTGACAAGGAAAGATCCAATTAGACTCCCAACTCACCTGCAATTGGAAATCTTCGATTAGACTAACAAATATTTTCAACTGCTATAAACAAATGTTGGGAGTAATAATTGATTAATATGGCCGAGAGACGGTAACATATGCGGCCATTTTCAAATAAAGAAATTTTAATTAATGTCTTAATAAGGGATCAATCTTAGACTAGATGGCATGTTTCTAATACGCTATGATTTTTATTAATAATTTTTTGGTAAAAGATCAAATATTTTGAATTTGGGAGGTAAAAAGTTAAGGTCAAGAAAAAAAGAGTATGATTAGATACTCATTCCTTGGTATGATTTTGTAATAAAAATTTTGCATAATTAGATAGTACAATGACAAAAAATTATATTTATATAAATTTTAGAATTTTTAGTAAAGCATCACTTATTTTATTTATAAATTTGAGAAAAACTACCTATCCTATCATTATTAGTAAAAACTCATTCATCTTATGCTATAAATTTATTAAAAACTACTTCGATTAAAATATTTAAAATTATTCTATTTCAATTACATTCTACTAATTAAAATTAATATACAAAAATCAAATTATTGTCATTTATTTTTGTTTGGACAACTATTAAATTAAAGTAAAAATACCTTATTTTATTTCAATTTTTATGAAAAATCAGTTGTTCGATTTTATAAAACTGAAAATTTAAAATTTAATTTTATCAAACCAGTTGTTCAATAGCTGTGAACCAGTTGTTTGAAATAAAACCAAAACCAAATGAGAATAATTTAGTTTTTTATATTAATTTAATTAATAAAATCAAATTAAAATAAAATATTTTTTTAATATTTTGATTGATATAATTTTTTATAAATTTATAGTATAAAATAAGTAATTTTTTGCTAATAATGATAAGGTAAATAAGTTTTCTTAAATTTATAATAAAATAAGTAGCTTCTTACTAAAAACTCTAAGAATGTCAGATATAGATTTCAATTAAAAGTTTATAATTCTCTATTGGACAATTGTGTAAACTCAAATCTCAAACTATGGTTTAAAATTTTGATCAAAATGTTTTGTCATGAGTTTCGATTTCGAATTTCAAAAATATATTATTTATATGTTTATATTATAATTATGTCATAAATCATTATTAGTTTAGTGATTAAGTCTTTAATTGGATCTCAATTTCAACCGAAGTTTGAATCCAACCGATTGCAATTGTTGAGTTCTCATTTTTTTTTGTTTTTTTACTAAAAAAATTTTAATTATTGCTTTTAAAAATTTATATTTAAAAAAAGTCTTTTTTCAATTTTAATTTTTTTTAATATTTTTAAATTTAAAGTTAAATTTTAATTAAAAATTTTAAAAAATAATTTAAGCAAAATTAAAACGAAACCGAAACAACCGAAATACGATAAATGTCAAGATCAATACCGAAACTTAAAATCTTATCTCAAAAAGTAATATTTATTCCATTACATTTAAAGTGATTTGACTTTTTTGGGGGGAGTTTAGTTCTAACTCATATAAGTCCGGAACTCATGATGCATAGCATACATACATCATAACCTTAAATTCATAATTTTTTATATATAAAAAATTAATATAATCATCAAATCAATATTTCACGTAAAAAATTGTGCATTTTAAATGGGTTATACAATCCATTCTTGGAAGAAAGGATATTCCAACCAACCATTGTTATGTTGCTTCCTTGCAGGACTTCACTTCAAAGTAATTTTCTGTTTCTTTTTTTTAAAGTGGAGACATCAATGTGACCTTGCGTGCTCAAAGTGAAACCTATTTTATAAAAATCGATCTTGACAACAATTAAAAGAAGATAATTAAGCAGAAGATAATTTGTAAAATATTACAGATTTGAGGAAGGTGTTGTATACCATTATGAACTGCAATATGCAATCGCCTTACCAGTATAATACATATATTGAATCTATACCCCTGAAGGCCATTCAAGCTTTGATCACTCTGCAGCAGCTCTCTTTCTACGTTTCAGTATGTGGTCACCTGGATTTTGTTCACCAGGATTTTGTTGGCCGAGTTCCTGTTCCCTGAATCTCTTGAGACTTCTGCAAGTTTATTAATGAGCAACATTTTTAAACTTCATGTGTAAATGTTAAATCCTAAAATTTTTTGGAAACAGACTTTTCATAAATGCATGTCATGCACATAAAAAATCTGAATTTTGACCAATACAGCATGACAAATAAACAAGTGCTGAAGATAGCCGAAGTAATAAATAAGTTGACACCCAAACCTGTCAACATGGAGATCATCATCTATAGCATGTTTAGACAACCAACGAATACAACCTGTGTTTGATGGCATCAAAGATCCAGTAATATGGAGAATTTCCGCATCAAATCTACAATGTAAAAATGGGAATAAGTTCAGAAGATGCTACAGCCTCCAATTCCTAAAATGAATGAAAGTTACATGGAAATATTTCTTCAATAGTATATTAGAAAAATGAAAGATCAAAATTGCCAGGGTAAATTTATAATGCTAAAAAATCATTTGGTACAAAACATAACTTATAATGACACATATGAACATGTTTTAAGAGATACAAATATGGCTGCCATTTTTCAAGCAAATAATACATACATCTAGTCCAAATATGGCTGCCATTTTTTAAAGTAAATAATACACACATCTAGTCCAAATATGGCTGCCATTTTTTAAAGTAAATAATACATACATCTAGTCCAAATATGGCTGCCATTTTTTAAAGTAAATAATACATACATCTAGTCCAATTTCTTCTCCCTTGTTGTTTACACCAGCATTGAATCCAAAGGCTTTTCATATTTAGTCAAGGAAAATGGGAAATATTCAGGAATGCAGAAACTAGCTAGAGGGCTCAAAAAAGATCCAGAACACTTGGTCAACTAGCGAATCAAGACTTTCTATGCCAGCTCTTGTTTTCTTCTGTCTTTTGCTTCCAATTTCTAAATCTATTACCAATACACAAATGATAATGTACATCAATTTCAATCCTATGATCATCAATACTTGCAGGCAATCTAGAAGTTAACCATGTCATATCCTGATTAATTTTTCCTAAAAGAAAATGTTAAGGTGCTTCTGACAATCCAAACTAGCTCAGAACCTATCCAGAGATTATTATCACTGATTTCAAGGCAACAAATGAAACAAAACACTAAGAACAAAATAACAGGAGATCTATGATGCCAATCCATAGGGACATGGTTCAGAGAAATGAAATTTAATGGATAATTTGACTCAATAAAATAACGAATTTTTCCAGGTTAGTGATAAGGTGAAGTTTTCTGAAATATAGCAAATTTTCAAACTTTTGAGATAGAGAAGTTTTCATCATTGAAGTACCTCTTAACCAAGAAACATATGAAACTTCCAACTTTGATTACATGTCGTTTACGGGCTGAACTTGCAAACACTCCTGCACCATCTTTCTGTGGGAAAAGTCAAATAAATAACTTCATCGCTATTGTCTTCTATATTGTCTAATTTTTGGAGGAATGAAAAATAGCAACTCAACTACTTACAGCTTTATATTTGAGCTCTTGACGGATATCTTCTGACATAATGGCTGCTGAAGCAAAACCAAGTATGATGACATGAATGGATTCTTTTCCCAGCTTGACTACCTTTCCTTCTGAAATAAGAAAATGATGCTAAATAGAATACAGATGCAAGGCAGTGAAATCTTACCACAAATAGTATCCTAATACACTGAAAGAACATGCTAGTTTAAATAACGGGTCCCATAATCAGAAAAAACAAATGCAAGCTGAAAGAACTCTACTAGGCATAGTATCTTAGTTACATTCATCAAAACATTGTGTTAAAAAGCAAACTGAAGCCTCCAATGAAAAAAGCATCCCGACACCAGAAATTTCTGGTTTGGTGAGGATGAAAGGGTAAGACTGTAATAGTTGAAGGTTAGGCCAAGGGAAATAGCTTGAGCTTCCATACTGAATTATGAGCAATTTGAAATTTTTCCAAGGCATGATTGGTTGGTGAGCCAAAAGTAGTACATGTTTGCTTGAAATAGTCAGTTTTTCTGTGCAATGCAAAGTCATTTATTTGACCTCAGCAATTTGTTGATATCCGCCTTTTATTTCCACAGGCTAACAGTCCTTCTGAAGTAGAAAATGAGGTAAAATAACAAGAGAAGAAAGATTGGGGGAAAAAAAAAAAAATTCAGCAGAAATATGCTAAATATGATGATAGGAGAAAAGATAAGAACTACTCTGTTATTCAACATACATTAAATACCTAGTCCTTCACATTACATCATTTACCTTCTATTACCCAGTTGTCACATGATTCTGATCTAGTCATCGTCTGAAACTCTAGTTTTTTAAAATAAGTTAAATAACCAATACCACTATATTACAAAAACAAGAAAATAAGCTGATGTAGGGTAGATGTTAACCCATAGGACAATCCAAACAATTAAAATTAAAGCCAAACTGATTAAACAGAACCTAAACCACTTATTGGCTCTTCTAGAATAAAACATAGACTCAAACCCTAAAGTATAACCTAAGTAACTTGAAAAAACCACCAACCGAATTCTATGCAATGGTTCTTAGAGATTGTCTTCCACTCCTGCATTGCTTTTGGGATTAATTTATTTGCATTTCTACAACCTGACAGGCTAGAAGTCCCAGTTTTTTTTTTTTGGATTTAACAATCAGAAATACAATAGATAAAATCACTACAAAACAATATTCTATTTAGATTCTACTTACAACTAAGGGTGCTCTAATTCAGTTAAGAATCAAATGATGAAACACTAAACAGACAAAAAATCATATGATACCAAACTTGCTTTCAAGAATTATGTAAGAAGTAACTTGGCAGAGTAGAATAGCAGAAATGCAATCAGCAAAGAAAGAAACATGCACCTCAATCTATATTGAACTATTAAAAGCCACATATAACATGATGCAGAAAAAGCAAAAGATAAATTCACTACCAGGGACAATGGTAAATTGAAAACTAACAGATGGTAGAACCCCATAAATCCTCCATCTAAATCAAATTTACAAGTATAGAAGAATAAATCCACAAGAAATGACTTAAGGAAACCAGAAAAGATAAACAAATAGGATAATTGAAACTGTTTATACGATCTTTATGTTTAAACATATGTTGGCCTTAATTTGTAAGTTTAGGAGTTGACTAAGGCTTCCTTGTTTTTGACAAATGGATATTTCTCTTTTTCAATCTCAAGACAAAAGAAGTGGATGCCAATATCTGAGATAAACCATTTGAGTTCACATAGGAAGTGATTGCAAAGATTGTGCATTTGTTTTTCAACATGGCCAATCTATTAATGCCACAACCAACATGATTCACTAATGCAGATAACATTTGAACAGAGGATAGTAAGTTCCACTGCCAAATTTAAAGAACGAAGGAACTGGCTTGTAAGAATGGTTCTATGTATTATTCTTGAGGAAATAAATTACACCTCAAGCATTAGCTTGGTGGTTGTACTCGCCTCTTATATGTGAGAGGTCATAGGTATGAACCTTACATAAAGCAAGTCTTTAATGGTAAATTCCAATTGCTCAAAAAATAAAAAAGAAACAAATTAGCAGGCAAAAAGTGTGAAGACCAAGTTTGAAGAGAAGGAAGTGGCTTGGAAGTATTGTTCTAAGCATCCTTGTTGCGAAAATAACTTACTGGGCAAAACGGTAGATATCCAACTATCTATGGTTCCCTTGTGACTGGTGCCTGCTAACCTACATACTGTACTAAGTTTGAGAAAAAATGAGGGTCCATCATTTCTGAGCCACAAATAACACCAAAAGATATCGCAAGTATTTCATAACATGAAGTTTTGTGTGCCTGTAGACACTATCCATCATAGAACTATAAAGCAATTTTACAGCAGTTTAACTGATAAAAAAAGTCGGAAAATATTCCATATTATGAGAAGCACAGTAGATAAATTTTCTTGAACATTTAAGATACAACTACTTTGCATTATTCAAGAGATCAAGGATCCCTTTTTTTCTTTTAATTAATTAAAATTGAAAAAGATGACTTAAGAGTATAACTGACATATTTTCTGAGATGGAAAATTAAAAGGTTCAAAAAAATGGCAACCGCACCTTAAGACCTTTTCACCAACAGTGTAATAACCACAAACAATCATAAGGGATATAAATATTGGCAATCATCTATGTAACAGAAGATATGGAGAATCGGAGTTTATGAGTATAACAAACCTAGCATCCTGTTCTCCTTTGGTTGAAAGAGCAACAAATTGGCATTCAGCTTCACACAAAAATGTGGACACAACCCCGACAGAATCTTTCCCTTTTCACTTTGAAATTTAACTTCATAGGCCAGTATCACACCTTCAAAAATTTCATCATATCTGTAAAAGAACGGTAAAACCTGTTTTAGGAGGCAGCAAATAGAAACATCCAGCAATTTGATGATCAATGGGCATTTGGATAATTAAGTGTTTCAACTATAAGCCAATGCCAAATTAATGAATAGAAACAGATACAACAAGACTTAGCAATTAAAGCAGTAGTTGGCAAAAAACCCTCCCCGCGAGGAATGATCACTTGTCCTAATACATGTGGCAGTGTAGGTTAAATTGTCAGGAGGAGGAAAAACAAAAAATCAAAGCCCATTACAGAACAAGAAAAGAGGAAAAACAGTGGGAAAGAGAGAGAGAGAGAGAGAGCGATTGAGCACGAACGTAAAAAGGAGGGTGCTAAGCTGGCGGAGAACGGCGTGCTTGACCTTGGTGCCATTGGAGGGATGCACGTAGACGGTCAGGTCCGCGTCCACCACCTTCAAATCCTCCATTGTCGCCGGATTTCACCGCTGTCGAGAGGGCGGTTAGGGTTTGGGCGAAGCTCCCACCGACGTCGAGCTTGGGATTGTTGAAAACACTGTGCCGCCACTAAGTTCTGCGTTTTACAGGTTTGGGTTAGGTTAAGGCTCACCCGACATTTGGCCCAAATATTTCTGGGCCCAGCCCATATATCCAAGTAATTGGGCTACGCTGGCCCATCCTATGGGAAAGCGGCTCATCCGCATTCAAAATACGAGTCTAACTCGTACAATAAATAAGATGATTCAAAATCTCAAACGCATAGACTATCACATATGAAAAATGAATACACTTCAATTCAATATTTGACATTTTGGGAATTGTTGTTGACCTGAAGGAGTCATATTTATTTACAGCCAAATCCTTAGTTTCATCAAAACTTATAAAAAATAATGAATTTTAAAAATATGCGGAACCCTCAATTTTTTAAAAATTGCATAAATATCCTTGTTTTCCTAAAAATTTAGGAAAAAAATCTCTTTTTCAAAAAATTACAAAAAATAACTCAATTTTTTTAAAAATTTACAAAAAAGACCTAGTTTCTCAAAATTTTCCATAACAGTCCTCATTTTTTAAAATTTGCATAAAAGTTCTCATTATCTTAAAATTTTAAATAAAAGCAGTTAAATTTTTAAAAAAATTATAAAAGCCCTCCTCAATTTCTTAAAAATTAATAAAAAAACCCTTAATATTCCTCAAATTCTACCAAAATTTTTTTAAAATTTATAAAAACTTATTTGCCTTAAAATAATGTGGAAAAGCCTTTGATTTCTTAAAAATTTGAAAAATTCTCATTTGCTTAAAAATTTTTACGACATTGATATGATGATCAAGAAATTTTCTAAATCAGATGACTTCTACTTAAATAATATGACTTTTAAGATGAAGACCAAATATGATAAATATTAGGTAAATATTGAAAAGCTCAATGTTATGTTATTTATTACTTTTGTGCTTAATCTTATGCTAAAGTTGGAGAGTGTAGAGTGGATGACTGAGGAAAGATATGAGAATAAAAAAGTCAATGAGTTGAAGTGTAAAGTGAAGAATGTTTTGGATAGACTTTTTCAAGAATATTCATCCATAAAAAAAATCTTCTTCTTCTCATAGTGTTGCAAGAGTTGAACTGATAAAAAAAAGAAGGAATAATATTGGAATAAGTAATCTTAATGTACTTCAGTTAGTTCAAGATGAATTGAGGAAAGCAAAAGTAAAGTAAAAGACTTCTAGTTGCAAAACAGAATTGGATAAATATTTGGAGGTAGAATGTGAAGATAGAACATAAAATTTTGATATTGTTCTTCGATGGAAAATAAATAGTGGTCAGTATCTAGTTCTTTCCATAATTGCTAAAGATGTGTTTGCTATGTCCATATCTATTGTTGCTTCAGAGTTAGCTTTTAGTATGGAGGGGTTAAGTTTTTGATTAATTTTGAAGTTTTCTATCTACAAAAATGGTAGAAGCACTTATTTGTACACAAGATTGGTTACATTCTACTAGTTCTTCTATTAATATTAAGGAGACACTTGATGAAATAGAAAAGATATCAAAAGATAAAAATTACTTGTTCATTATATTATTTTTGTAAAAACTAATTATTGATATTTAATATTTATCCTATATATTTCACATGTTTTATCCTTGTAATTGCAGAAATGATGAGCAAAATAAAAACAATAATCTTATTTGATAACTAATTTTTTTTATTGCTGCATGTAATTTTGGTAATATAAGTTGCATTTTGTATAACTTGGTTCTATATATTGGGCTTCTATATAACTTGTGCAAGTGTATCTCTAACCTGTGACAAGTTTTCAAGCATGCATGAATCTGAGATTTTTTTTAATTATGGATATGAAATTTTGTAATCTATTGAATACTAGAAAATAATACAATGTGTTTGTCTAATTAGCATTTTGACTCTAGATTTAGCATTTGTTATAATCAAATGATTAAATGTTAATCACATCCACTATCAATGAGTCATAATAAAATTGTTATAATCCATTTACCTAATGTTATAATCCAATTACATGCTTATTATTATCTTAGGTGGAAAATAAATGCTTTGAAATTTCTTCTATTCTTCAATTATTTAGAGTCATCTAAGAAAATCACATGCCATTTTATCTATTATACATGTTGGAGGAGTTTAAGGAGTGTCGAATCAAATCAATATAGTAGATTGAATACCAAACCATCCCAAATGCTTAACCTCATGGGATATGAAACTTTTTCACTATATATACTGGACTCTATCTATCCAATATTTGATGTGAGATTAATTAATCACAATTGACATTATAATAATCTCCCCCTTTATGTGTGATTTGACCACATCAATTTTAACACTCTTAATCAAGAACTTTTTTACTCAACTAGTTTTATCGTATGACCCATACTAATAAATTTTTATCTCATTCTTTTACTTTTTTTAAGAAATATTAATATACGACTCAATTTAATCACATCATCATGGTACTTTTTTACTTAACTAATTTCATTGTATGACCCATACTAACAGTTTTTTGTCTCAATTTTTGATTTTTTTTTAAGAGAGACTAACAGGAGACTCAATTCAGTCGCATTATCACGATAATTTTGGTTTTAAAAGTTTAAATAACTTGAACCTGAAGTTCTGATACCACTTATTGAAAGAGTCAAAAGAATGTTGAATCAAAATAATATAGTGAGCCAAATACTAAAATATCCAAAAAGCTTAAACTCATAAAATATGAACTTTTTCACTATATATATTCAATTCTATCTATCTAATATCCGATGTGGGACTAATTCATCACACCTGATATTATAACAATCTTCCCTTTTACGTGTGATTTGACCATATCAATTTTAATACTCTTAATCAAGAATTTTTTTTACTCAACTAGTTCTACCGTGTGACCCATACTAACAGATTTTTATCTCATTCTTTTGATTTTTTTAAGAAAGAGTAATATGCGACTCAATTCAATCGCATCATCATGGTACTTTTTTACTTAATCAATTTCACCGTGTGATTCACTAATGGATTTTTGTCTCAATTTTTGATTTTTTTAAGAGAGACTAACATATGACTCAATTCAATCGCATCATCACGATAATTTCGGTGTTAAAAGTTTGTATAGTTTCGAACCAAAAGATTTGATACCATTTGTTGGGAGAGCCAAAAAAGTGTCGATTGGGAATAATATGGTGAACCAAAAATCAAAATATCTCAAAAGCCTAACCTCATGGAATATGGACTTTTTTCACTATATATATTGGATTTTATCTATCCAATATCTAATGCGGACCAATTCATCACACCTAATATTATAACATACACCCATATCTTGGCCTCCTTGTTGCATTTTTTTTCTCTTCTTTACTCAAGGTTTCCAAACTACTGTATTCTGAAATTTCCTAAATGAATAATAGTGTCTTCCTTGATTTGGCAAGGATTTGGCCATTATAAATCATTCCTTAAGATCAATGCAATTTATCCCATTTTATCAATATGAATAATGCTTGATAAATTAGTTCATTCTTGCATTTTTTCTATTACCTTGGACGTAGATCTTTTTTTCAAATTTCTAGTTTAGAATAGATTTTTCTTTTAACAACTCAATGATGTTGATGTTGATTTTTGCTATATGATTATTTTTTTCCTCTCCACAGGATACTCAATGCATCTTCAAAAGTTTCTCTAAAGATTAAAGAATCTTTAGCCAAAAGGTGATAATGACATCTATGAAGTCCATCATTGTGAACTTCCAAACTATGCTTGTCTTATGTCTTGAATTCATCACATGTTTATTTTTTTGAACTATGTTTATTTCCTGAACAAATGATTTTCTTTCTATTTTCATTATCTTCATCTATTTTACCTTTCTTAGTTACATTATATTTCTTCGATGTTAAGAGTTCTTCAATTCTAAAAGTGTAAAGTTTTTCATTATTTTTATGATAAAATTTTGTTATTTGGATTGAAATATACTTTTCACAAAGTCTTATGTTTATTAGAAAAATCTTTGCTCCCCAAAACTAGGAAAATATTAAGTATATTTCCTTGATTTATACATAATGCAATATTACATATTTTCTCATGCCTGTGTTTTTAAGTATCATTGATTTATATTGTAACATTTGCATTATTGCTAATTAAACTTTAGTAATGTTCGTTATTATCTACACTCATTAAGATGGCTGCTTTAGATTGTTATAACTTGTTGATTGAACTCCTAGCCAATTAGCTAATATTGTGACTTTTTTGAAATTGCATCAATGAATTTGAGGAGTTGGAAACAATTCCTAGTCCATCGGTGATGGAAAGTCCTTCGGAACCACATGCTTCATCTGTTGTCTCATCAATTTCGGATATTCCCAATGATTCATATGTAAACTTACTTAATGTATCATTTAACCTGCAATTTCTGTATTTGTTCGGCCAACATGATTGAATATGACCTATAATTAGTACTTAAGAAACTAATTTGATGAGTAAAAGAAACTTCTTTCTATTCATAAATAAATAAATTTTTATGTTTATAATAGGTAAATTCTAGCGTGTCTATGTGAGCTCTTGGCTATTCATGGAGCAACATATTGTATATAAAACCGGTAGAAAAGTTTAAAATTTTTAGTATGTAAAATTTTAAATTATAGTTTTTTATATTATGTGCATGTTAGTGTATTTAAAATTAAATTTTTATAGAATTATAATATAAAATATAGGATTTTAAAATTAATAATTTAAAAATCGATATACTGATTTTAGAACAGTTCAAAACCTAAATCAAAAAATCGATTTTTAACTTAAACCAATACAATTTCAGTTCTGAATCGAAATCTAATTTTAATTTTTAAATATCTAAAATCGATATAATAAATCAATTTTGCTCCCCTCTAATCTACCGTTTGTACACTTTCAGGGGTCCACCAGACTTAATTAATATAAAATAAATCGTGTTGCTAATTATTAAAAAATATTAATAAATATGATATATTAGTTGAGTAGTTCCAACCAAATTAAAGAGCTCTCCGTGACCTGGAGCTGATTCTATTTCGGTCTTATCCATTTCGAAATTTCTAATTGTAGAAATAGTGCGTTTTGCCATAGATATTCATAAACGACATGTTTTTATTGTTAATTACCAAAAATCCCTGCAATTTAACCCTAATTTGGAAATTTTACTTGATTTTTGAAAAATTACATAACAATCATAGGCTTCGTCGTTAATACAAAAATCTTCTAAGTTAAAATTGATGAAAAATATTCTGTTAAACTTTCATTTAATGATATTAAATCTATTTTGCTCTTGTTTAATAATATTAAATATATATAAAATCACAATTCTGCCAGCGCTCCAGGTCATCCTGATCCAGGCCATTTCCCAACTTGTCGGCTCAGCCCCTGAACGCATCAGACTGGTTGGGCAGCCGCTTTCACTTGCAAAAACAAGAACACCATCAAACCTCAAAAACTGTTCAGAAACATGACGAGATACATTAAACCCTTCGCGCCATTTAATTTGAAATCAGAACAAGTGTTTTTTAAATTTTTTTTTTTATAAAAAAAAATTAGGGGTAATTACCGGTGATCCCCTGTAATTTGGGGTAATTACCGCTAACCCCCCCTAATTTCCGTAATTACCCCCACCCCTCAAATTCGCCCGTATTTACCCACAGTCCCTGATTGTTATTTAATCAAAATTTTACCCAAAAATTTCTATTTTACCCCGTTATTTTTACACATACACCCCTAAAAACTTATTTTTTTTATATTTAACCCCCCGGATTTCGGATTTTTTAAATAACACCCCGAAAGAACTCCGATTTACAAAAAAGTCCTCGAAATTCGAATTTTTGCAAATAAACCCCCGAAATTATTCTGATTTACAGAAAAGTCCCCAAAATTCGGATTTTTGCAAATAACACCCCGTCGCGCGGGCGGGAGCGGATGAGGAGGCCGGCCGGCCGGAGGAGGAGCGGAGGAGGCGGCAGGCGGCGGGAGCGGAGCCGGAGGCCGGGGCGCCGGCGCGCCGAAACGCGGGCGCGGACGGCCACGGCCGAGGCCGTTCCGCCCCCGCGTGCCGGGGACGGAGGCCGAGGCCGGCGCGCCCGCACGCGGGGGCGGAACGCTCTCGGCCTTGGCCTTCCGCGCCCGCGTGCGGGCGCGCCGGCCTAGGCCTCCGTCCCCGGCACGCGGGGGCGGAACGGCCTCGGCGTCCGCCTCCGCTCCCGCCGCCGGCTCGCCGGCGCCCCGGCCTCCGCCTCCTTCTCCGGCACGCGGGGGCGGATTTTTGCAAATAACACCCCGAAATATTTAAATTTACAGAAGAGTCCCCGAAATTTTAATTTTTGCAAATAACACCCCGAAGTTAAATTTGTAATTTATAAATATTAAATTTGTAATTATAAATATAAAAAACACTAATGTCTTTTTTGTAAAAATTTATTTAAAATATGATTAAAAATATAGACTTATTTATAAAAAAATATTGAAGGGGTCTATTTGTAAATGTACAATATGAAACTTGTAATTTTAAAATTAATTTTTAATATTTTTTTTCATTTAAAAATAGACCACCTTTAATATTTTTCTCTATAAATATGTCCAAATTTTATTTATTTTATCAATAAATTTTACAAATAAGTCATCGAAGGTTTCAAAGATTAAAATTTAAAATTACAAGTTTCATATTATACATTTACAAATAGACCCCTTTAATATTTTTTTTATAAATAAGTCTATATTTTTAATCATATTTTAAATAAAATTTTACAAAAAAGACATTAGTATTTTTTATATTTATAATTACAAATTTAATATTTATAAATTACAAAATAGACCCTCAGATTTTTTTAAAAAATAATTGTAAGATTATTTTAAAATTAATTTTTAATAATTTTTACATTTAAAAATAGACCACCATTAATATTTTTCTCTATAAATATGTCCAAATTTTATTTATTTTATCAATAAATTTTACAAATAAGTCATCGAAGGTTTCAAAGATTAAAATTTAAAATTACAAGTTTCATGTTGTACATTTACAAATAGACCCCTTCAATATTTTTTTTATAAATAAGTCTATATTCTTAATCATATTTTAAATAAAATTTTACAAAAAAGACATTAGTATTTTTTATATTTATAATTATAAATTTAATATTTATAAATTACAAATTTAACTTCGGGGTGTTATTTGCAAAAATCAAAATTTCGGGGACTTTTCTGTAAATTTGAATATTTCGGGGTGTTATTTGCAAAAATCCCGCCCCCGCGCGCCGGAGAAGGAGGCGGAAGCCGGGGCTCCGGCGTGCCGGCAGCCGGAGCGGAGGCGGACGCCGAGGCCGTTCCGCCTCCGCGTGCCTGGGACGGAGGCCGAGGCCGGCGCGCCGGCACGCGGGCGCGGACGGCCAAGGCCGAGACCGTTCCGCCCCCGCGTGCAGGCGCGCCGGCCTCGGCCTCCGTCCCCGGCACGCGGGGGCGGAACGGCCTCGGCCTCGGCCTCCTTGTGCGGGCGCGCCGGCCTCGGCCTCCGTCCCCGGCACGCGGTGGCGGAACGGCCTCGGCCGTGGCCGTTCGCGCCCGCGTTTCGGCGCGCCTGCGCCCCGGCCTCCGCCTCCGCTCCCGCCCGCCCGGCCTCCGGCTCCGCTCCCGCCGCCTGCTGCCGGCCGGCCGACCTCCTCCTCCGCTCCCGCCCGCGCGACGGGGTGTTATTTGCAAAAATCCGAATTTTGGGGAATTTTCTGTAAATCGGAATAATTTCGGGGGTTTATTTGCAAAAATTTGAATTTCGAGGACTTTTTTGTAAATCGAAGTTCTTTCGGGGTGTTATTTGAAAAATCCGAAATCCGGGGATTAAATATAAAAAAATAAGTTTTTAGGGGTGTATGTGTAAAAATAACGGGGTAAAA
>RXID01021895.1:66905-160048 GCA_005019695.1 Trichopus zeylanicus subsp. travancoricus
ACAAGTTTCATATTGTACATTACAAATAGACCCTTTCAATATTTTTTTTATAAATAAGTCTATATTTTTAATCATATTTTAAATAAAATTTTACAAAAAAGACATTAGTATTTTTTATATTTATAATTACAAATTTAATATTTATAAATTACAAATTTAACTTCGGGGTGTTATTTGCAAAAATTAAAATTTTGGGGACTCTTCTGTAAATTTAAATATTTCGGGGTGTTGTTTGCAAAAATCCGCCCCCGCGTGCCGGAGAAGGAGGCGGAGGCCGGGGCGCCGGCGAGCCGGCGGCGGGAGCGGAGGCGGACGCCGAGGCCTTTCCGCCCCCGCGTGCCGGGGACGGAGGCCGAGGCCGGCGCGCCGAAACGCGGGCGCGGAAGGCCAAGGCCGAGAGCGTTCCGCCCCCGCGTGCGGGCGCGCCGGCCTCGGCCTCCGTCCCCGGCACGCGGGGGCGGAACGGCCTCGGCCTCGGCCTCCGCGTGCGGGCTCGCCGGTCTCGGCCTCCGTCCCCGGCACGCGGGGGCGGAACGGCCTCGGCCGTGGCCGTCCGCGCCCGCGTTTCGGCGCGCCGGCGCCCCGGCCTCCGGCTCCGCTCCCGCCCGCCGGCCTCCGGCTCCGCTCCCGCCGCCTGCCGCCGCCGCCTCCGCTCCGCCTCCGGCCGGCCGGCCTCCTCATCCGCTCCCGCCCGCCCGACGGGGTGTTATTTGCAAAAATCCGAATTTTGGGGACTTTTCTGTAAATCAGAATAATTTCGGGGGTTTATTTGCAAAAATTCGAATTTTGAGGACCTTTTCGTAAATCGGAGTTCTTTTGGGGTGTTATTTAAAAAATCCGAAATCCGGGGTGTTTAAATAAAAAAAATAAAGTATTTTACGGGGTGTATGTGTAAAATAAGGGGGTAAAATCGAAATTTTTGGGTAAAATTTTGATTAAATAACAATCAGGGGCTGTGGGTAAATAGGGACGAATTTGAGGGGGGTGGGGGTAATTACGGAAATTAGGGGGGTTAGCGGTAATTACCCCAAATTACAGGGGGTCACCGGTAATTACTCCTTTATTAAACTAATAACAATTCAGCGTGCCCAACCCATTCCGTGACAGGGAACCCGCAGCAGCAGCCAACTCCCCCGCGTTTTCTTTCCCAGGCAAGGACGCATACCGATCGTCATTTAATTCTAGCCGTCCGATCAAATACGAAGCACCCCGAACGCTCCTTCGTTAGAAACTAGCCAGTCAGTTAAAAAGACATTAAAAAAACACTCTATATTCTCATGGATAAACTAAATACAAAAATTTCGAATTTCTAAAAATATCTTTGTGAGCTAACACGTTCGACGGGTCTAGAGAGCCTATTTTTGCAAAATCTAATTGGGTCGAATTGTCTTATTATGCCGAAATAGATCGGTGACGTGCAGATCACATTAGTTGGTCTTAAAAATCTAGTCTATAACTAGCCTCCAAGTCCCTGTCCAAAGGGTAATAAGGTCATTCTACATATTAGGTGGTTTTGATATAAATCTCGTTTCTCTGAGGGCTTTGCTGACAATCCACGACAAAAGAAGTTGCATGAAAATACGAAACGTTTAGGGCCTTAAATGTTAAAATCGCAGGGGACCGTGAGACAAAACTAGTGCGAAGTGTTTGTCCGAAAGCGACCCGATCACCAAATTCATCTAACGGCTATGATGGCCCACTCCCCCGAGTCAAACGTTAACTATCTGCCCACGTGGCCGTTAAGGTTTAGCTAGCACGTTGTGGCGATGTGGTGTCCGATGGCCAGGACTAGTAATTCGGATTTACGAGTGGAATTCGATTCTATAATACTAAATTTTAAAATATTAATCTTGATTTGCTCATTAAATGAGTCAAAATTTTAAATTCGAATCTTATCCCGATTAATTTAGTTAATTAAATAACTTATAACTTAATTTAATTCAAATTAATTTAAATTAATCCAAATTAATTTAAATCGATTTAATATATTTAACAAATATTAATAATTTTAACATATTTAAACTGTTAAATAATAATATTATTAAAAATTTATTGTAATAATAAAATATTTAATTTATAAATAATAATTAAAAATATAAAAAAAATTGTAAAACAAAATATTAAATAATTTTAATTGATTTAATTGTTTATTTAATTAACTCGATTTGATTCGATTTGACCAAACTTATTTACAATTTAACTAAATAAACTAATCAGTCGGATAATAAACGAATGGATTCGATCATGATCCAAATTTTTTTATCATAATAAATTAATTTGATTGTGATCTGAATTAATTAGTGCAAATATCCGGAGGGGAACCCGGAAAACGGGGAAATAACGAAATGATTAGGGCATAATAAGTGTAAATAATGGCGGGATTAGTCATATACGATCTTTGGATCCTCTCCAACGGCGCGCTTTTAAGCGGCGCCAAAAGCGAATATGGAGAAGACGAGGAGGACGACGGACTCCAGCTCTGCTACTGCTCAAGCTCACTGCTTACTTTTCCAGTTCTGATAACAATGCCGCAGAGCGCCGCCTGATCGCGCCGCGGATCGTCGCCTTGATCGGATCCGGTAAGGTTTTTTCCTTTTTTGGGCGCATTAGTTTTGCTTGTCTTTCGATTTTGAGGCGTAGGGATTGGTTTAGTTGAACGCACATTTGTCCATGAATGCAATTTTTTGGAATTTTTGGATTTTGAGGCATGGGGTTTGTATGGGCTATTCATTTTTGGGATATTTGTTTTGCTTCTTTGATCGGGTTGCAGCCTTGAACACTTGTGATTCGTCTTTTTTTTTTTTTTGTTGATTTTACGTTTTTTTGGTGGATCACAAGGATCGCTTGGTTTTACAAATGTGTTCCTGATGAATGCTATTGTTCAAAATTTCGAATCCGGGTTGTAGTCTGGATGTTTGAGCTATATTTATATGAGTTTTGTTGGGGAAACTTTTGCTCCTTTGATCGGATTTGAACCGATGAACTCCGAACTCCTTTGTTGTTGTCGTCTTCCTCGTCGTCGTCGTCGTCGTCGAAACTCCGGACGCCGATGAATGCGATTTTGTTTTCGAATTTTTTGATTCCGATTTTAGGTTGGATATTCTAGCAATGGGTGATCTTGAAGAAAAGGGGAACTTCATTATAAATCCTGTTAATACGAGGTTTGTCGCATGGGTTCTTTTGTTTTTAGTTTTAGTTTTAGTTTTAATGGTGTTTTGGTTGGATATAATTGGTTATCTCTCTGGAATAATCTTCAGAATGCGTATCCTTTGACTTGATTTGCTCGCTATGTGATTCTGTGTTTTTATTTTTTTAATCGTGGTGATAATTTTATAGAACTATGAACTGGCTTCAGACTAGACAAGACATTCCTGGAAAGCCTACTGTGAAGTGGGTTACCAGCGTGGACTGCACTGGGTCAATTGTCAATTTAATCATATGCTATTTTTTTTTTTGAAGTTTAATATGCATGCTCAGCTGTTTCTGTTTATGTTGAATTTTCTTCCTATCTCTATTCGGCCATAAATAACTCAAAAATGGAAGAATTGAACCAGCTTTGGTTGTTGGGGTTTTCTTATTTAGGTAGTTGAAATCAGGATGACCTTCGTATTAAACTATGCATTCTGCCTTTTATCTTGTGGTACTTGAGAAATTTATTGCAATAAAGACTAGTTTTTATGCAACCATGCTGTGATAGTCATTGATGTGTACATGGAGTTCCTGATCATATATGCCCCTGAGAACTGAAAATAGTAAATGCCATTCTCGTTATGAGAGAAATGAAATGCTTGGTCTTATCCAATTTATTGTTGACTCATAAAGAAAAAATAGAATAAAATCAAAAATACAAAATTCAAGACCAATTGCTAGACTATGTTTTTGTTGGCTTATGGACCGAGTCTGAATGATCTTGGAATTTCAGTGCATGTTATAGATAATAGTTGACAATGGACAAAAGAAGTTGGCCTTGGAGAAAGAAGTCATCTGAAAAAGCAGCAAGTGTGGATTCTGGCGGTGCATCTCAATCTAGTTTGGGTGGGAATCAAGTGGACCAGGTTCATTCTCAAGTTGTTGATGTTGATCACCGATCATGCATTTAGTTTTGAAATAATTAATGATGTTTTGACCAAAAAAACTAATTTATGATGTTGAAAAGGTTGAGATGATTTTAATAAAAGTTTGAAGTTTGTTACTTAAAGCAATATAAGGTAGTTTTCTGTTGATAATTTGGACTAAAATTCTGTTTTATTTTTATTAGTTTTGGATATATAAATTTTACCAGGCTGTATGTGAGTGAGGTCCATGCTTTGCATTACGAAATCTTTCACATGCTGACATTTTATGACTTTCACACTTCTGCCGATTTAGGAGTATAATTCCGATGTCCTTACATAACAAACAGTAGCTATATGTCAATTTAGGAGTATAATTCGTCAATTTCACTTATGATTTTACATTTCTGTACATGATGTTCTTATTGGCTGGTACTATGAGACCATGATAAATATTAGTCCATTGTTTTAATGGAATTCCGATGTCAGTCTCAAAGTGGTACTCCCCAAAATAAATTAATAATTTTATCAATTCATTTATAGCGCCACCATTGTCACTAGAATGGGATTCATAATACTCTCTTGGGCCTGATTTCCTAGAATATGCAGGATTGAGGTATAAGTTTTGATTGGGACCACCAATTACAGCTGAAATAAAGCACTTTTAATGGAGCTAAATAGTACTTCAATGTAATGCAGCACAAGGGACCCTGTCCTTGTTTCTCTGTTGTGCTTTCTGTGGATGTGATAGTTTTCACTCTGGAAGCATTTTACTTCTATATTGTTATCCAATTATGTTTGGACTGATGGTGTGCTCTTTGTACCACTCTATTTTTTCCACAGATGAAAACAAAGAACTCTTGAGTTATGTACAAATTACACAGGAATCTTATGCACATCTGACAGAATTGGAAGAGCAAGTGAAAGCCTTAAATGAACAAATAGATGTCTTAAATGAAAACCTTACTTCTTCTCAGTCTGAGCTTACCGGCAAGGAAGATCTGGTCAAACAGCATTCCAAAGTTGCAGAAGAAGCAGTCTCAGGTAACAATGCTGTTCCAAAATCTTAAACTATATTATTACTACGTTGATTAATTTTACTTGAATGAGATTCAGACCTTATTATTTTCAAAGCATCCAGTGGCATAGTCTCAATCATTGGTTGATAAAATGGACGAGTTGTTCCTGTTTGTTAAGCTTAGGGAAGATTCAGCAAATAAATCGTCATATTCCGTCATATGTTCACTAGATAAACAAGAAACAAGTGATGTATTAATGATATGGATAATAAGTTCATTATAAAATGCAAACTGTTGATATTCATGTTCTCTTTTGAAGAGCAAACTAGCCAGACATTTGTGGTATAAGATGAAGCTTATTGCTACTTATGTCCTTTCTTTTGAAGAACAACTATATATGTCTTATGGTTTAGTTTGAGTTTCAGACATTCTTATGCAATTGCCAAGCAACTCCTGAGCATTCCATTTCTCTTTTCTGAAACTGAAAGTATTCTACTCACCAAATTATCTGCAATCAGGCAAACAACAAACTTGTAAAAATGGGAAAGGGCTGAAGCAGAAGCTTTGGCATTGAAGCAGTAGCTTGAATCTGTTACACTGCTGAAACTTACTGCTGATGAGCGGGCAAACCATCTTGGTGGTGCTTTTGAGGAGTGCATGAAGCAGATCTGGAATTTGAAAGAAGAAAGTGATTACAAGTTGCATGATGTGGTGTTCGCAAAAACAAAGCAATGGGAAAAAGTAAAGTTAGAGCTGGAAGCCAGAATAGTTGATTTTGAACAAGAGCTTCTAAGGGCATCTGCTGATAATGATGCACTTTCAAGGACTCTTCAAGAGTGTACAAATATGTCGATGAAGGTTAACAATGAGAAGTCACAAGCTGATGCAGAGCTTGAAGTGCTGAATGGTGATTTACAATCATGTGACAGGGAAATAAATTCTCTGAAGTATGAACTTCATTTCATCTCCAAGGAGCTTGAAATTCGCAAAGAAGAAAAGAATATGAGCATAAAGTCTGCAGAAGTTGCAAACAAACAGCATGTAGAAGATGTGAAAAAAATAACAAAACTAGAAGCTGAGTGCCAAAGATTATGAGGACTTGTTCGAAAGAAGTTGCCTGGACCAGCTGCATTGGCTCAGATGAAGTTAGAAGTTGAAAATTTAATCTGGGACTATGGGGAAACCAAAATGCGGCAATCGTGAGGACTTCCAGCCCACATTTTGTACGAGCCCCTGATTTTATATTTGAAAATTACCAACGATCTCAGAAAGAGAATGAATTTCTCACTGCACGTCTGTTAGCTATGGAAGAAGAAACCAAGATGCTAAAAGAAGCATTATCAAACTGCAACAGTGAGCTGCAAGCTGCAAGAAACATGTGTGCCAAAACTGCAAATAAGCTTCATAGAATTGAAACACATATGCATGTTCTGAACCGACAAAAGGGTTCCTTAAAACCAAACATTGACATTGCCCTTGATGGTTCCTTAAATGACAGCAAGCCACCAAGCTTAACATCCATGTCAGAAGATGGTATTGATGAGGGAGGAAGCTGTTCAGAGTCCTGGGCTACAGCATTAGTGTCAGAGCTCTCACAGTTCAAGAAAGAAAAAGATGTTGACAGGGCTAAGAAAGCAGATAATTGCAACCACTTGAACCTTACGGACGACTTTGAAGAGAAGGAGAAGTTGGCATGTTTATCAGCAGAAAGCAACAACAATGTGGCCCTTTCTGATAATGGAGATGAGAAGATAAATAATGAGAATGCTGATTCTGTTCAAATGGTTCAAAAGGAAAGAGGTTTGGAAGTCTATCAGCTTCAAATCCATCAAAGCTGATGCACTCATGTGAAGAACCAGTTGACGGGAAATCTGAATCTAATGGAACCTATGACCCACTGTCAAAACTTCAGTCAAGGATTGCTTCAATATTTGAATCTCAATCTCAGGATACTGACTATAATAAAGTCTTAGAGGATATTAAACATGTAGTGCAGAATGTACAGGAAGAGTTGCCTCTTTGTTTGGTGAATTGTATCATTGAGGAAAACCGCTCATCAGATCTTGTCATTGTTCAGCAGCAATACCCAGAGGACATGGGGGAAACCTTGGATAGTGGTATAGCTTCTATGCAAGTTTCAACCTCATTTGTGGAAGCTTGGAATGCGATGAATCAGGATTTGAATAGTTCAATGTTTCAAATTCATGATTACATTATGGCTCTTGGAAGAGAAGCAATTGAATCTCGAGATAGGTCTTCTGATGATCACAAGCTAACTAAAATGTTCAATAAGTTCTCTGGGTGTGTCAATAAAGTTCTCTCACAAGAGATAATTTTAGACAAGTTCATGGTTGCTTTGTTATATATCCTTTCTGAGATGAGCAAGTTAAATATAAGCATGTTTAGAGGGTAAAAACAGTGAGGAGGAATGCATCAATGCTGATTACATTGACAAAGTTACTTTACTGGAGAATAAAGTAGGTCGACATGAATTGACAAAAGATGGATATTCTGGTACATCACCTAATTCTCATCCTCCCTCTGATTTGGAAATTGAAGGGCCTGTAGGTCCTGGCTATGATGTGAGCATTACGATGGAGAAATGCACCTTGGATGAGTTCGAGCAATTGAAGCTGGATAAACAGAACATGGAGGTGGAATTTGCCAGCTGTGCTGAATCATTGGAACACACTGAAGATTCAGTTGGTTGAAACAGAGCAACAGCTATCAGAGCTTAAATTAGAGCTGGCTTCATGCCAGAAGTTAAATAGTTTGGCTGAGACACAAGTGTATGGCTGAATCGTACAAGTCACTTGAATCTCGAACACAAGAATTAGAAAGTGAGATCTACCAGTTGCGTTTGAAGGCTGAAACATTGGATAATGAACTCCAAGATGAAAAATGTGTTCACCTAGATGATTTAGCACAATATAATGACCTTCAAGAGGAGACCGAAAGGTCAGGATACAAAAAACCCAAGCTTACTTTTTACTTTCTTCAAGCATTTTTGGTTTGTTGATTGTCTTTAAAAATCATTGTTTTGCTTGTGCATGTTTTATTGCTGCCCTCTAGTTCTAATTTCCAATTCTTTCTGAGATTGTTCTCTTGGCTGGTCCTCACTGATCTCTGTTTGCATTTCATTATTTTCAGGTTAAGGAATAAGAAATGTGCAACTTGCTCCCTTTCTTCAGATGCTGATGTAGATACCAAGGCAAACAGGTTTGTGGGGTGATATTATGTTAATTCAAAAATAATTAACAGCCTAGGACGTCCTATTTTTTGAGTTTTAAGTGTCATGATAATACTATTGATATGACTTTTTTTTGATGAGTTAACATTTAATTTTTTTGCGTTCGTTTACTGGCTTAAATTGTCTATTTTCCGTTGATGCTTATATTGTAACTATTTTCTTTGCATTAATTTATTCCTTTGTGCTTTCATTGCTTGCAATTTTATGCGCTGAGTAAACATATTGCTACAATCTGCAAATCCATCTTTTTCTTTTTGCATATCCAAAGAATCTGCAAATCTATCTTGTATCTTTTCATGAAAAACTTATGCAGTAAATAACATGTAGTGATCTTCAACATCTATAGATTGGAAATGCGCTTCCTGTAACTGCTCAAGTTTTTTATATCATTTGGTGTACAAGGCGTTCCTGATTTCTATTCTAGACACATCCTTATTCTATTGTCTTTACACTTTCAAGTTTTTATCTGGTGCGACAGGAGAGAGAGATAGCAGAAGCTGTAGAGAAGCTTGCAGAATGCCAGGAAACCATTTTTCTTCTTAGCAAGCAGCTGAAAGCAATGCGCCCACCAGCTGAGCTAATGGGCTCCTCTCCGAATGACAGGCACCAGATGATCGATGGCTTTTCTGAAGATGAACCGAGTGAGAATGGTGTTCACCTGCGATTTATGCCTAGCCCACAGCAGTTTGATCAGGCCAAGGCAGAGAAATTCACGCCCTCAAATACACAGAAAACCAGAGGTGAGTCATCTTTGGATGGGTACAACTCATACATAAGCCCGTCTGATACTGAAACAAGCTCCTTCCTGAGGTCACCAATAAGCTCCAAGCGCCAAAAGCAGCAGTCATCTAGATCATCCTCATCCTCTTCTGTCTCGAGCATGATGATATCTGAGAAACAAGGGCACAGTTTTAGTCGGTTTTGCTCTAAAGGGTAGAATGACCATTAGGACAAGAATATGTTATTAAACATGAAGCCAAAGCTCTTCCTGAACTGAATAAGTTGCCACATTTTGAGTCCATTGTTAGTATCGAGTTCCATTGTGCGTAAGTGGCCCGTTGTGAAATCTGTATAGTAATTTTCTGACAAGGGATCTCACTGAATATGTTCCATGGATGATCATATCTTTTTACGTCTTATGTTTCATTTCTGGTGCACAGCATTGATAACGCAATTTGATATGGTGAATTGATCGGTGTTGGCTGTAAATTTCTGGTGCTCTTGCGTCATCATTCTATCTGTGGTTGGTCGTCTGAGGTCTCTATGGAAAGCACGAGCTTAATTGCCTAGCCCTCATCTAATTTTATTGCAAGCTCTGTTCATGCTTATCGTAACATGTCAGATCATCTTCTTCGCTAGGTTATTTCAAACTTAATACTTACCACCCAACAAAGAAGATGACCATGCACTCTGAGAGGCAGACACCACCAGTTAAAAATATTGATTGAGAATAAAAGATGGTGAATAATCCACTGAAAGTTGGATGAAGAGAGAGGTGGAATAGCGGCCAGATATTTCATTTCTGCCAACTGGATATTAGCAAGATTGAGGGAGGAGGAAGAAGGTTCAGAGACGGAATTATTCATTTGTGTCAGAAAAAAGTGGCTCTTTTATTGGATAAGAAAGGGATGAGGTTGCAGGGAAGCAGCCTTTCTGTTGTGGTCCTCAAAGGAGGATAAAGTTGAAGGGGTTCCACACATGAAACATTCATAATTTTACTGCTGCAGTATGAGTTTGTTCACTATCATGTTGTTAAGATTCTTCTCTTTCAGGTTAGTCGTGGGAAATCCGGGATCTGAGTTGAGTACAATGCAAAACCAAACAAGAAACGAGATGAGAAAACAAAGAAAAAATAAAAAAAAACAACACAGAGGTTGCTCACTATCATCAAAATGCTGCAGAATACAAGGATTTGTTTCCAAATCTGTCGGACAAATCTTCCATGCAATTGGATTTTGGGATTTAACACAATCAACATGTTTACATGCAAAGCATTTGAATCCTGTAAGAGTTTTTATGAAAAAGCCTCAAGTATTTCTTTTTTCAGCACTCTTTTTCATAATCTTAGTACAGAATATTAAAAAAATAGTTGATGCAGCAGAATCTGATGAAAGGTAATGCTCAAAAGAGTTAAAATCGTATGGATCATGACTCCTGGTTTCAAGCATGACCAGTTCATGAACAAGTTGAAGTAATTGGAATAATTAATATAGCTGAAAAGAAAAGGAATTTTGGGAGGACTGTCCCTGCAGCAAATGAATGAATTAATTCTTTTTTCAGGTCAATTACATCTAACTCCTTAAAATATTATTAAATTATATATTTTTTTGAAAAGTTTTTAATATATTCTTATAAAATAGTTGTATTTTTTTTATAGTCTTCTAAAAGTTGTAACATATTATATACCCTTGAAATAAGTTTTTCGCTTTTAGATACCCCTCTCGCTACACATTATTAATTTTGACCTTTAAAACCAAACAAAAAAAAAATTACCATTATGGTCGTACCATTATGGTCGTATTTCATATATTTATATAAAACATGTTTTTTATAAAAAAAATCCTGAAAGTTTAAAAATCTTTAAAATTTAATAAAAGTTTAAAAATCATAAAAAACCTCTGAAAATAAAGAAAATTCACAAAAAAACTCACCAAAAATATAAAAAAGACAACAAATGCTGAAAGTACAAAAAAACATAAAAAATACAAAAAATTATTAAAGATCCTAAAATATAAAAAAAGTATGAAAGTTTAAAAAAATATAGAAAACCCTCAAAAGTATAGAAATAGCATTAAAATCTCTAAAACTATAGAAAATTGAAAAACTCCCAAAAATAAAGAAAATCACAAAAATCCTGAAAGTAAAAAATCCTGAAAGTATAAATCATTGAAACCCCCAAAAGTACAGAAATTGAAAGTTTAGAAAATCACAAAAGCCTCTAAAAATGCAAAAAATTACAAAAAATATAAAGCTCAAAAAATTACAAAAGAAATTCTAAAAGTACAGAAAATCATAAAACCTCTAAAAATATATAAAATCACAACAACTTGAAAGTTTACAAATTACAAAAAAAATTCTAAAAATGTTTAAAATCATAAATTTTTTTTGAAAGTTTAGAAAATCACAGAAAACTCTCTGAAAGTACAAAAAATTACAAAAAGTTTTCTAAAAATTTAAAATATCATGAAAATCCTTGGAACTTAAGAAAATTATACAAAAAATAACAAAAAATCTTCTGAAAATTTATAAAATCACAAAAAAACCTAATAGTTCAAAATATCACAAAAAACTTAAAATTTCAGAAAATCACAAAAAATACTAAAACTTCAGAAATGTCACCCCCCCCCCCCCCCCCACCCCCCCGAAAGTTCATAAAATTGCTAAATATTCACAAAAATATCACAAACTATTTAATCATGTATATTTTTATAAAAATAATATAATTATCACTAATTATGTAACATCCATTAAAAAATCATAGCTTGAACTAGGGGTGTACATGAGCCAGAGTAGCTCAATCACAACTAAAATTTAATTTTAATAATTATTTTCAACTACTTCGTATCAAAATATTTTTTAAAATTAATATTAAAATAATGAATTAATATCAACACATCTAAATATAAACAAGGGAAAATCTACTTGTTAAGATGTGATGATGCTAATTTATTAGTTTAATATTAATTTTTCAAAAATTATTTTAATATAAATTAAGTGAAAATAATTATTAAAATTAATGTTTAAATTTAAATTTGAGTTAGAGATCTAGTTGCTTGAGTCAATGATTTGGAGGTCAAGCTGAGCTCAAGCAAAGGTTAGCTCTGCTCAACTCGTTCATACCCCAAATTTAGACTATGACTTTTGATGGATGCTACATATTTAGTGGTAATTATATTATTTTTATAAAAATATATATGGTTAAATGCTATGTGATGTTTTTTATAAATATTCAGTGATAATTTTATGAACTTTCCAAGGATTTTTTGTAACTTTTTGAAGTTTTAGAAATTTTGGATATTATTTGAAATTTTAGGGGGTTTTTGTGATATTTTGAACTTTTAGAGTTTTTTTGTGATTTTATGAACTTTCAGAGGATTTTCTATAATTTTTATACTTTTAGAGGTTTTTCTATGGTTTTCTAATTTTAAGGGATTTTTCCTGTAATTTTCTAAATTTGTAAGTTTTTTGTGATTTTATATATTTTTAGGAGTTTTATGATATTTTGTCCTTTCAGCAAATATTTTGTGATTTATATATTTTTAGGAGTTTCTTGTGATTTTCTATATTTTTAGGCTTATTGTGATTTTCTATACTTCTAATATTTTTCTTTAATTTCTATACTTTTAGGAGATTTTCAGTTATTTTTTATACTTTCAAGAGTTTTTCTGTGATTTTTTTTAATGTCTAAGGAATTTTTTATACTTTTTTTTTTGAGTGTTTTGTGATTTTCTATACTTTTAGAGATTTTTCTGTAATTTTCTATACATTTAGAGGTTTTTCTATAGTTTTCTAAATTTTCAATATTTTTTATGATTTTTATATTTTCAGAGATTTTTAATACTTTTTTGTATTTTAGGTGTTTTTTGTCCTTTTATATTTTTCAGGGTATTTTTTTGAATTTTTTATATATTATTTTTTTATGATTTTTTGAAAATTGTTAGATTTTTAGCATTTTTTAACTTTTAGGGGTTTTTATAAAAAATATATCTTATATAAATATATTAAGAGTCAATTGCATTTAACTCCTTAAAATCTTGTCGATTTATATATTTCTCTTTAAAACTTGAAAAATTATATATAACTACTAGAAAATTTTCAAATAGCAATTTTTTCCTCCAAACTTAAAAAATTAAGTATTTTCTGCATTACTGATTACATTGGAAAATTTTCATTGGGTATAAATTTATTATTAGAATCATATATATTTAGAGAACACATATCGTTTATTATCATTTAGGATAAGTAAAAATATGAAGACATCTTTGATTTGGTTAGAAAAAACTTTGGTAGTTTGGTCATTATTATAAAAAAACTCACTGTCGTTCAATTGAGAAATTTATCTAATATTAAATTTTAATCCAAAATATAGAATAACTATTTTGTCCCTAGTTTGGTTTAAATCCGTTTAAGTTTGATCTCAAATTAAATTCAAATTTGAAATATAAAATGATAATTTTACCATGGACTATTTTTAACTCGTTTTTGCCCAATCTTAAATAGAACTAGGGTTCAATTTATACCATATTTGAGCCCCGATATAAATAAGGTTTAGAACTTGTTTTTACTCATATTTTTTATAACATTAATTTACAGTCAATTGGGGTATTTTCGTCCTTTTACTTCAACTAAATAATATCAAATAATATATATATTCTAAATATTATTAATTCTAATAATAAATTTACATGTGAAAATTGTTTTCAATATATTGAGTAACCCAAGGAAAAATTTATAACTTTTAAAATTTAAGAAGAAATATGTACTTTGAAAAATTTCCCAGGAGTTATATATAATTTTTCAAGTTTGAAGAAGAAATATGCAATTTGACAAGATTTGAAGGAGTTACATATAATTTTTTAAATTTATAGAAAAAATATATAATTTAGTAGAATTTTAAGGAGTTATATGTAATTAACCCATATATAAAATAAGGACATAATGATAATTTTACTAGTTTTTTAAATTAATTTTAACTATCAAAATTCACACAAAGTAACTTGAGAGGTATTTGAGAAAGAAGAAAATTTTGGGAATATATAAGATATTACAACTTATATAGAGCATAGAAAAAAATACCATTACTTTATAGGGATATATAGAAATTTTTCTTTTTAAAATCTTGTCAAATTACATATTTTTTTCTCCAAATTTTAAATTTTGTATATAAATCCTAGAATTTTTGTTAAATTGCACGTCTTCTCCAATTTTAAAAAATTAGAAATTTTTTCTCATATTAGTGGATATGTTGCAAAAACTTACTCGGGTGCAAATTTATCATTAAAATCAATTATATTAGAAGAGTATTTATCGTTTGGCATTTTTTGGTCTAAAGTGATCAAGAGACAAAAATAGCCTTAACCTGATTTGATGAGACTTTGGTGTTTGGCCGTTATTTTAAAAGACTCTTTCATTCAATTGAAAGATTTATCTTGAATTAAATTTTAAGTCGGGATATAAAATGATAATTTTACCCATAGTATGATTTTAATCCATTTTATTCTAATATAGACTACAATTAGGGTTCAATTTAGATAAGATATGGAGATGATATGAACCAACTTTAGGACTCATTTTTACTTGTATTATCTATTATGACACCTCTAATTAGGTCAAGGGTATTTTTATTTTTCTATTTCAATAATAAATATTCTATGAATATTTTTTATTTTAACAGTAAATCTATGCCATAAGGTTTTTGTAACATATATAGTAATCCAAGAAAAAAATATATATATTTTGTCATTTTTGATAAAAATATGCAATTTTGAAAAATTTCAAAACGTTATGTGTAAAATTTTAAATTCAAAGACTAAATATATAATTTAATAAAATTTCAAGAAATTATATATATATATATATATGTTTAAATTTAGAAAATATGTAATTTTGTAAAATTTCAATTTACCCTTCTTTTTATTGGAATCTTTTTGTTGTGATTTGTTGTGGCCCTAAATTATAAACATTAATTTTTTAGTAAAACAAAAGGCTTGAAATTTATCTAGAAAATCAATGTTTTTTGTTAGAATGACAACGACATCAAGTCCCGAACATATGCAGAAAATCAAAATTTATATGAATAATTTTAATGGAAGCAATGTTTATAAAAGAAAGAAGAAAAAAAAAAAAGTAAACCAACATTAGGAAAGCATTATTCCTAACTTGAGTTTGGATTCGGTCAGTGGCTGGTAGAACACGATCAGTCACCTGTCGTTTCTCAAGATCTCATGGGGCAAAACTGAAATCTCTAGCTAGCCACATGATTTAGAAAAACAGAAAAGAAATATTAGATCACCTTTCAAAGGTTAAGAGTCAATCGATAAAAACTACTTGTTGTTAAAGCAATTAACTAAACAAATAGATCAGCAAAATCATAAAATAAATAAATTGAAAAAAGTTCCGGTGACCATTAAACTGATGTTGTCTCACGATTAGAAGATCAACACATGGCATGTGAGACCGATGTCGTTCTATTCCGTAACTCACCGGTCATCAAATATGCTGAGAAAGCTTCAAAACCACCAATTAATAGTACTGATTCCTATTTATGATCTAAAAACTACTTTTGGGTTTCTACTCGCACATTCAACTCATCGAACTACACCAATAAATAGGGGCTTATTTTGGAATGTGATTATCATGCGATAATCGTTATTTATGATTATTATAGTGATTTGTGAGTGAGATTTTTATGACCGACACAGTTAATCTAATGTTCTATTGCTAAAGACACCACTCGAACATATTCTCAAAACAAAACGAAGAATCAAATTAGGAGAAGAAAACCATTTGGTTCACAAAATATAAACAGAGATTACTTCCTCATTAGCTAACAAATCATCTCTAGAATAATACTTATACAAGTCTCAGGACTTGAATCGAACTCCACTAGAGAAAACACAGAGGAGCCCGAAAAAAAAAACAAGAAGAAAAGAAAAACTGAAGAAATAAGCAACATCTCGTCTTCCAAGCAGCCTCCTGCACCACTTCCGCCTCGCTGTTGTTTTCCCTCACTTCAGCTTAGCATGGAGGTGAGGGACCGGAATACGACTTCCTCGCAGGGAATGGTGAGTCCCAGCTCGTGCCGGAACCCGAATTCCTCCTCTGCTCTCCGAAGCAGCGTCTGGAACTCGGGGTGTGCCAGGTAGGAGATGGGTACGATGAACCGGCTCCTCTTCTCGCCGACGTAAACGGCGAAGTGGCCTTTGGGCACGTCCTGCGGCAGTCCGTCTTCCTCGTCACTCGGTTTCCACCCGAGGCTTGAGCATCTCTTCAGTATCTGCTTCAGTGCCATCCACTTGGCTCAAGAGAGGAAGAGGAGGAGAAGAATAAGAAGAAGTTGGTGATGAGGAGAGTTTTGAGAGAGTCTTGGGGGTATTTATTGAGGGAGTGATAGAGAGAAGAGAAACGGGAGGCATGCGGGGGATGTGTGTGTGTGTGTGTGAGAGAGAGAGAGAGAGAGAGAGAGAGAGAGAGAGGACAAGGATGGCCGGTGGAGTAAAACCGATTTGTTGGCATGAGGATGAACATGGATGGCCCTCCATTTGCTGCTGTTGCTTCTTCTTTCTCTTTCATTGGTACGTTGTAGTACATCTTTTGATACTTGGAAACAGATGGATTTGGGGATGAGTTTGTTCGACTTTATTGCTGTTGGGTATGATGCTTTATATTTTTGGATTTCGTGGGATTGATTGTTTTGGGCTTCTGTTTGGAGAAATGGAATTAATTTGTTTATTTTTTTAAGAGTAAGGAGGCTAAATGCAATTTTATGTCTTGACATCTGATTTTATTTGATAATTTTGATTATTGAGATTGGAAATTATGTCAAGACATTAAATTTTGTTTGACATACGTTCAACTGATCGAATTATCTTTAATTTAATTGACAATCTTTGATAAGACTGGGTTGTGAGATCCTTCACACAGCGAGTGATCAGAGGAAGAAGAAGAAGAAGAGAAAAATTCTAGAGTTGCTCTCCGACCATAATTGCTACCTCCCCACGCACTTCTCCAGGTACAAGCAACGATTTATATCTTCTCCACCCTCCTATTTATACATGATAAATTATAATTATCTGCAATCTACAACAATTATGGGATACACTTGATTGCACAGTATAAAATGTCGACGGTCAACGTGTTAACTAGCACACAAATTGTTAACAAATGAATCAAAAAATGGACCCCCCACCCAACTTTTCATGAATGCCTATGCAGTGAAACTGTCGGGTAAATTGCTCTGCAGAATTTAATAGATTTTATTGCAGAGAATCAGAATATGTACTATTGCAGTCACGTAGGAGATAAAAAGTCTGGTTTCGACTGTCTAACCCTGCGTGGTGCATGGCCAGCCACGTCCAACGGGGTTGAGTCCCATGTTCGAGAAAATCAAGAGGATTTTGATTTATAAATAAAAACTGGTTTGCCTCTGCTTGTTTCAAATATCTCTTAGAAATCAAGCACAATAAATGAAATGCAATTTGCGAATCGATTTCTTCGCCTACTAAAATGTCAATATGTTTTCGTCAAATTATTTTTAAAATATTTTAAATTATATTTTAAGTTTAAATTAAAAATATTATAAAATTTATAAAAAATATTGAAAATTTTAGTAATATATATTTAAAATTATTATTAATACATAATTTTTTAATAAAAAATCACCTAAAATATATAAAAAAAAATTGTAAACCATACCCTTTACCTTGAAGTAATAAAACTAAGATAATATATAAAATTAAATAAAATATAATTTTAAGTTTTAAACTAAATTTTAAATTAAAATGCTAAGAGTACAACCGGAGACTAAAATATTTTGACGGAAATTTAAATTCTTACGAGCATTCAGATTGTTAAAATAGTCGGTATTTCGAGTAACCAGGGAGAGTTACGTGTGTTTTTTTTTTTTCTAAGTACAAAAACCCTACGATAATATGAAAGCAAAGGAGAGCGGTATGGGTTCCTCCTTCGCATCAGTTTTTGTAATTTGAATCAAAGCATCTGAAAATCTGCGTCGCCTTTTACAGCTTCCTTCGTTTGACACCCTCAAGCGTAATCGGTTCTCAGATCAATTAAATAATTTTCTTTTCAAAACTCACGAGTTCTCGTGGAATGCAGGCGTGAAATATTCCATTTCACAAAGAACTAGAAACTATTTCTTTTTTTGCAAAATTTTGAGCGCAAGTTGTTTTAGCGAATTTAGCGAAAGAAAAAAAAAACCAAAGTCCCCCAGCCAATCAAGAGCGAACGGTAAATGAATAGGAACCCGGAAGATCTCACTCTCCTTCCGCGAGAAGTAGTGCCAGCTCAATCTCAGTTCGGCAGATGGAGACCATGCTACAAAAGCCAACAGCGACAGATGATGTTTCTAAATATTTTAATTAAGATTTTTTTAAATAAATTTCTAATATAAGATGATTGATTTTATTACTATTATTTTTTTTATTAATAATAATAAAATAGATGATTTTCTATAAATTAAATTACTTATTAAAAACTCTAGTTTTTTCTAGGGTGATGTAGTGACATCATTCTAGGTAACGGGGAGATGCCAACAGATGTCCATAACATGAAATGGGTACACAAGCCCACTAACAGCCCACGGTCCATAAAAGAGGCCTTGATTGGAGAATCTTTCAATGAAACGTCCTTCGTGCCGTGGACTGGTTATGTAAGAAAGCTCCACGGCATAAACGAGTGAGAGTGTTCTGCGATCAACACTCGGCTACTATGGTTGATGCTGATTGTAATTGTATTGCCTTTTGCTAGAACCGTTGATGTCAAAAACAACGGTCCAGATCTGGATCTCTGAACTGAAATTCAAGAGTTAGGGTTACGCCTAGACTATTCGTATTGAGAGAAAATTTTCTTAATTTTGATCATAATTATTCAATTCTACTGTGATATATATATATATATATAATATATATATATATCTAATATCATATATATATACTATTATATCTATATATATATCTATATATATATATAGTTTTGATTATATATATGTAAATATATTGCTATAAATACAAAAATATCTGAAACATGTGTTATAGTACTGCTTCAAATATAGTAACATATACTATATGTATAGTGATAGACACGAAAACTAATTGAAAATTTGAAAAATTCAAAATAGATTTTCATAAAAATAAAAAACTCTCATGAGATTTAGAGAATATTTCTTTCATTTTAACATCAACAGTCTAAATTTATAATTGTCCCGTTATCAGACTAAAATTAACATAAGAAAGAAGAATTAAATGCAAATACTTCCCTGAAAATATAATGAATTACATACAACCCATCGTCTTTTTTTATATTTATATAAAATTTTTTAGATTCTTGTATGTAATTGTAAAAAACTCCTCAGACTAACACTAACCTGAACCACATGGAATACGTTCTAAATATTTGTTCTAACGCCATTAACAATAAGGAAAATTAACAAACATACCTTTTTACAATGAACCATTGCTTTTTATTTCAGAAATTAGTATTTTACGCAATAATTATTGAGAACATAAGAAGTTACATATAAATATAAAAAAAGGAATTATACGGAATTCATTATTTTTTGGGATAATTATGTACACATTTTGTAATTAGGGCAAATTACGTACATCCTTCGGCGTAATCGCTACCTCCTGCCCCCGCGCCGTCGCTATCTCGCCGGCGAAAAGATCGGCGTCTCGCCGTTGCCACTCACGAGCAGATCGGCCTCCTTTGTCCTTGATAAGCTTTTGTGAGCCGTGCATGAGCCGCGCACCCCCACCCCCCTCCCCCCTCCCTTCCTTCGCGTCCGAGGCTGGCGAGGACGCTCGATGGAAGAAGGGGCTGGCGGCTCTCAGAGGCCGGTGCAATGGCGCAGGCGCAGACGCCCGAGGCCGAGTGGCGGTCTCGGGAGTCCGCGCCGTGTTTCCTCGCGCCGGTGTCTGCGAGCCGTTCCTCTTTCCTTCGCGGCCGAGGCCGACGAGGATGCACGAAGAAGAAGCCCGAGTGGTGGCTCTCAATGGCCAGCACGGACTCCCGAGGCCGGTTAGTCTCCGACGTCCGCATCGCGCGCCCTCTCGCCGATGTCTACGAGTCGCCCACCGCCTGACGGCCTCGGACCCCCCTCTCTCCCGACTATCTCACATCGCCGCCCCTGCCCCCACACGGCCCCCGACCACCACCCCCACCCCCCCCCCCCCCCCCCCCCCCCCCGCCCCCCCCCCTGCGCCGCGGCCTGCACTCGCTCGCCTCACTGCCTCACTACCTCAGACACCCCCCAACCCGACAGCCTCCACCTCGCGCCCCGCACCTGCCCCCTGCCTGCCCAACGGCCAAACCACACCCCCCCCCCACAACAAAAAAAAACTCCTCCCTCACTCCTCCCTCCCTCCCTCTTCTCTCCCCCCCGAAGGCCCCCTTTCTTCACGCCCAAGGCCGGTGAGGACACCCGACGGAAGAAGGGGCTGGCGGCTCTCAGAGGCCGGCGCCATGGCGCGCAGGCACAGACGCCCGAGGCTAGGTGGCGATCTCGAGAGTCCGCGCCGCGGGCCCTCGCGCCGGTGTCTGCGAGCCCCTCCCCCCCCTTCTCCTCTCCTCCTCCTCCTCCTCCTCCTCTCCTCTTCCTTTGCGGCCGAGGCCAGCGAGGATGTGCGAAGAAGAAGGCCGAGTGGCGGCTCTCAATGGCCGGTGCGGACTCCCGAGGCCGGGTGGTCTCGGGCGTCCACGCCGTGCGCCCTCATGCCGGCGTCTACGAGTCGTCCACCCCCCCCCCCCCCCCCCCCCCCCCCCCACCCACCCCCCCCCCCCCACCACAACCCCCCAACCACCAACACCCAGAGCGGGCCTCCGCCTACAGCCGCGCCCCACCGACTGCACTCAGACCACCCCCCCGCCCTGATAGCCTCCGCCTCCCCCTACCACCCTGACCCCGCCCGCCTGACTGCCCAAACCCCATGCCTGTCCCCACCCCCGCCCGCTCGACTGCCTCGCTACCTAGTTGCATTTGCAATTACAGAAGTGAGACATACCAATTTTGGTTATGATTTCTATATAACTTACAATAGGTTATCGGAAATTTGGATAACTTGACTATTATTTTAGATAGGCAGAAGTGTCTTTCTTATGCTGTGAAAAATATTTTCTCACATGCTGAGCATAAAGTTTGTATAAGGCATGTGATTGCAAACTTCAAAAGGTCCTACCCTGGGAAAAGGTTAGAAAATTTGATTTTTAATGCTTCAAATATATTTTTGTCTATTGAATTCATCAAGTACATAGAGAGGATTAAACAGCTATCCATACCAGTTTGGTAATACATGAAAGAAATAAATGATTTTGCATGGAGTAGAAGTCATTTTGATCATTCAGTGAAATGTCATTATGTGACTAACAATATTTCTTAGTTATTTAACAAATTCATTCAGGATGGCAGAGAGCTTCCCTTTCTTGAACTACTTGATTTCATCAAACAGAAGATAATGATAAAATTTGTCATAAGAAAAAAATGAAGGATCTCATTGGTCTAGAAAGCTAGTGCTAATAATAGAAGCTTTTATTAGGAAAGTTTCACAGGCACGTAGCGGATACCATATTTGGAGGTCTTTTGATGATATTTTAAAGGTCAGTAATCCTACAGGCCGATGGATTATGGACATAAGGTAGAGATTTGTGACTGTAGATAGTGGCAGCTGACAGGAGTGACTTACGTTCATGGTATTGTTGCTCTCCTTGATGTTTGGCTTGATTCAATTGATTTTCTTAATGACTACTACACTCTGGAGATGTACAAAAGAATATATGATGTTCCTGTCACTCCATTGCCAAGTAAGCAACTTTGGGTGTCTGTGTCAAATGCTCTACAAGTGCTTCCTCCACGTTCAATGAAACAACCTGGTAGGCCTAAGAAGAAAAGGATTAAGGATCCAATGGAAACATCAAGTAGAGCGATATATACTTGTAACAGATGTGGTCAGGTGGGACACAACAAGAGAGTGTGTAAAGAGCCTCTTGGACTACAACAACAAATTGAAACTTCTAGATCTAGCAACAATCAACAATCAGTAGGAAACCAATATGTAAGAGGATAGGGTAGGGGAAGAGGAAGAGAAAGGTCTACTGTCACACCCGTTGTGAGTGGTAGGTGCCACCACAACGAGATCATATAACGGACCTCATGATCTCAGAGGCAATGGAGTGCCTCTAGCGTGTGTGTGCACGGGCAGCATACATACGAGCAAACAAACAGCTGCGGTGATCGGTGCCACTACGAGGAGTATCATGCGAGGGAGCTCATGATCATGCGAGGTGATGGACTGCCTCCAACATATGTGTGCGCGGGCAGCACACATAGCAGCAAGTGACGGAGTCACGACATGTTCGGATGGAGACCCGAACAGCCCAAACAGTCCTGCAGAGCGAGCAGCGGGACAGGTTGGCTAAAGTGAGCTGTAGGAGCATGTGAACAGCCTGAACACTTGGCGTCGCAGGCTGAAGACACGTGGCTGCAGGCTGGAGAACCAGAGCTGCAACTGTCAAGGGACACATGGCCAGCAAAGAGGCAATTGAGGGCTCGTGGGATAGGTGGCAGCAGCCCAGACAGTCAACTAACTGCCAGGAGAATATGACCTCCAGCGGTTGAACTGCAGGGAGAATATTGTGGAACATGTTCTCCATGATCTCCATCAGTTGCTCACAGCCAAATATGTGTACTATAAATAGACTAGGGGGTCTATTGAGTTGGAGACACACACAGGTAGAGAGACTTGTAGTGTCACTCCGTGTTAAGAGTTGTATTTCCTTTTATGTGAGCAATAAAAGGTTGGCAAGGTTGTTATACTTCTCTTCTCCTCTATACTCTTGTGGGCTTGTGCGAGTTTGGCGAGCTGAGATGGGCGAACCTTGGCGCCATCACGGGTGAAATTTCAGGGTAGAAATTTGCCGGTATGACAAGTGGTATCAGAGCCCGGTTTGGTGAGAAACCGGTTCAGCGGAAGCCAAGATCAACAAAAGCCATGGTGATGCAAGTGGAGCTTCGGGATCGGTTGATTCGCATCGAGGAGATGCTGGGGAATCCTCCAACTGTAGATGCGGGAAGCTTATGGGCACAGTTGGATTGGCAAGAGAGGCAAAATACTGCTCTCAAAGAGGCCCTTGTGAGTGAGGTGAAAGATGCGGAGGAAAGGTATGCTGCGATCATGGACTCCATGAGATCAAGTCTAAAGTCCTTGGAGCAAGACTTGATGGTGGTGAAGAGAGCGGTGGCAAACTCCATTGTTGAAGGCGAAGCTCCTTCAAAGGTAAGAGTTCCAGAACCCCATTCCTTTAATGGCTACAGGAATGCAAAGGAGTTGGAGAACTTCTTATGAGATATGAAGCAGTACTTCAAGGCTGCTCACATTCCGGAATGGGAGAAAGTCACCATCACTAGCATGTACTTGAGTGGAGATGCCAAATTATGGTGGCGTACTAGAGCATCGGAGAATACTCGAGCTGGGAGAGCTCAGCTGGAGGATTGGGAGATCCTCAAGAAGGAACTAAAGGAGCAGTTCCTTCCGTGCAACACAAGGTGGGTTGCACGGGAATCCCTGAAGAAGCTGCGGCATTCGAGGACTATAAGAGAGTATGTGAGGGAATTCAGCTCCCTTATGCTCGACATCACCAACATGTCCGAGGAGGACAAGTTGTACAACTTTCTTTCTAGCTTGCAGCCGTGGGCTTAAGCTGAACTCCGACGGCAAGGAGTGAGGGATCTTTCTTCGGCTATTGCTTCTGCGGAAGACTTGGTGGATTTCAAGCTGACGACAACCACCAAAATGGCCATGGAGGGAAGGAAGATGGGCCGTGCACATAAGGATGGCGAGAAGCCTGAGGGAAAGGGCAAGAAGGTTGCGGAACCAAGCCAGTCCAAGTTGCAGTCCACCAACAGAGAGCAGGGCTGTTTTATATGCAATGGTCCTCATCGGGCAAGGGAATGTCCAAGGAGGGAAAAGCTATCTGCTCTAATTCTCAGGGAATCTGAGGAAGAAGGACGTGGTGCGGCGGCAATACCACGCATGAATCCATTGCAGTTACTCAACTCAATGACAGCAGAAAGACAGCCGCCTTGCAAAGGGTTGATGTATGCATCGATGCTACTAAATGGGAGGCTTGTTTTGGCTATGCTGGACACAGGAGCGACCAACAACTTCTTCTCCCATAAATTGGTGAGTGAATTTGGTTTGCAGGTGGAACCAATTTCATGGAAAGTGAAGGCGGTAAACTCTGGGCCAACTCCAATTTATGGAATGGCCAGCGCAACCCTCAAAGTTGGAGCTTAGGAGGGAGAGATCGGTGGGACAGTCTCGGCGCTCGACGAGTTTGAGTTTATCTTGGGGATAGACTTCTTCGTCCAAGCTAAGGCTAGCTTGGTGCCTCACTTATCAGGTATGCTGATTTCTGCGGAGGAATCACCATGCTTCATACAGACAGCGTATGGAGGGAAAACTGCAGCAGCGGGTATGCAGTCTCCCCAACAGCTGAAAATAGGTCTCAAGAGGGGCGAGACCACCTATGTTGTAGCACTGATCGAGATACAACCGGATCAGGTCGTGGAGGTACGTGATGATGCTGTAACTATCCTGGTGGATTACGCGGACGTGATGCCACCAAAACTGCCCAGCGAACTTCCCCCTTGGAGGGCAGTTGATCACAAGATTGAGCGGGAACAAGGTGCTGAATCTCCTACTTAGGCCCCTTATCAATTGGCTAATATAGTGCCTTTGGAACTGAGGAAACAGCTCAACGGACTGTTGGATGCGAGAGTGATCCAATTGTCAAAAGCCCCATATGGCACTCCGGTGTTGTTTTAGTGGAAACAAGATGGTTCATTTCAGGGGTGCATGGACTATCGAGTGCCAAACAATGTGTTCTTTCGGCTTAGAGAATACAATCTCTTCATAGAGGAAGAGAAATGTGAGTTCTATTGGGAGTCACAGAACCAAGTAGCGGATGCATTGAGCCGAACAGAGGTGCAACGCTTCATAGTTGCGCTGCAGACAGTGCAATCAACCCTGCTGGAGAGGGTTAAAGAGCAAGCCGACGCAGACCCAGAATACGTCCAACTCAGGGGAGAGGTACGTGAAGGGGTAATTAAGCGTTATTGGCTTGAAGATAACTTGTTGTATACCAGAGGCAACAGGTTGTACATCCCGAAGGCGGGAGGGCTAAGGCGTGAGCTACTACGAGAGACTCACGATCCTCAATGGGCAGGACATCCTGGAGGGCAAAGGATGATGGCACTCTTGTTCATGTCATACTATTGGCCAAAAATGGGGGAAGACGTCGATATGTACGTCAAGACTTGTCTTGTGTGCCAGCTTGACAAGACGGAGAGGAAGAAGCAGGCAGGGCTGCTGCAACCCCTGCCTATTCCGGAGAAGCCGTGGCAGTCCATTTTCATGGACTTTGTTTTAGGTTTTCCCAAAGTGGATGAGATGAGCTCATTGCTAGTCGTCGTCGACCGACTCTCAAAGTATGCGGTGTTCATACCAACACCACACGCATGTCCAGCAGAGGTAGCAGCTGGGCTGTTCTACAAGCATGTGGTGAAGCACTTCGGTGTCCCGAAAGACATTGTGAGTGATCGAGATGCTCAATTCACGGGCAGGTTTTGGACAACACTCTTCAACTCGATGGGTTCAGAGTTGAAGTTCTCTACGGCTAATCACCCCTAGACGGATGGCCAAACGGAGCGCATCAATGCCTTGGTGGAGGAATACTTAAGGCATTATGTGATGGCCAGCCAGCAGAATTGGTTGGAGCTGTTGGACACAACCTAATTTTGTTATGACATCCACAGGTCGTCGGCTCCAGGAATGAGTCCTGCAGAGCTTGTCATGGGATAGCAGCCTCTCACTCCTCTTGAGTTGGCTCAATCGACGGACCAAGAAAAGTGCCCTGCTACATATTGCTTCGCCAAGGAGAAGGAGGAGCTGATAGAACAAGCTCGAGACAGCTTGCGCAAGGCAGCAAAACGCATGAAGAGGCATGCAGATGAACGAAGGCGTTCATTGGAGTTCCAGGTCGGGGACATGGTACTGCTGAAACTCACTCCACAGATATGGAAGAAAATCAGCAGCAAGACTGTACATCGTGGGTTGGTACCAAGGTATGACGGCCCCTTTGAGGTGATGAAGAAAGTCGGGCAGGTTGCTTTCAATAGGGACTTGCTTGGAGATAGATAGCAAGCAAGGAGAGCTCCACCAGTAGTTCGAAAGTAGTTCGACAAGGAGGTCGAAAAGATCCTTGCACACTGGACTATGGGGTAAAGCAAGAAGAATCGATGGACTGACTTTCTTGTGAAGTGGAAAGGCGACAGCGAGGCCGATGCCACGTGGGAGCGGGACTCTACACTATGGCAATTCGAGAAACAAATCAAGGAGGACATGGACTCTACTCCGACGAGGACGTCAGACTCTCCTGGTGGGGGTGGTTTGTCACACCCATTGTGAGTGGTAGGTGCCACCACAACGAGATCATGTAATGGACCTCATGATCTCAGAGGCAATGGAGTGCCTCTAGCGTGTGTGTGCACGGGCAGCACACATACGAGCAAATAACCAGCTGTGGTGATCGGTGCCACTACGAGGAGTATCATGCGAGGGAGCGCATGATCATGCGAGGTGACGGACTGCCTCCAACATATGTGTGCGCGGGCAGTACACATAGCAGCAAGTGACAGAGTCACGACATGTTCGGATGGAGACCCGAACAGCCCAAACAGTCCTACAGAGCGAGCAGCGGGATAGGTTGGCTAAAGTGAGCTACAGGAGCATGTGAACAGCCTGAACACTTGGCGTCGCAGGCTAAAGACACGTGGCTGCAGGCTGGAGAACCAGAGCTGCAACTGTCAAGGGACACGTGGCCAGCAAAGAGGTAATTGAGGGCTTGTGGGACAGGTGGCAGCAGCCCAGACAGTCAACTAACTGCCAGGAGAACATGACCTCTAGCAGTTGAACTGCAGGGAGCGGTCGAACTGCAGGGAGAACATTGTGGAACATGTTCTCCATGATCTCCATCAGTTGCTCACAGCCAAATATGTGTACTATAAATAGACTAGGGGGTCTATTGAGTTGGAGACACACACAGGTAGAGAGACTTGTAGTGTCACTCCGTGTTAAGAGTTGTATTTCCTTTTATGTGAGCAATAAAAGGTTGACAAGGTTGCTGTACTTCTCTTCTCCTCTATACTCTTGTGGGCTTGTGCGAGTTTGGCGGGCTGAGGCGAGTGAACCTTGGCGCCATCACGGGTGAAATTTCAGGGTAGAAATTTGCCGGTGTGACATCTACCATGATGACTTCAGATTTTAGTATGTATTTACCATGTGAGTTTTTCTTAACAAAATTTGATAATTTTTTATCTTATTTTATGTGATTTTGAAACAATACATTAATAAATGTCACCGTGTTTTTTTGCAGGAAGTTCATTAGATGTTGGATAATGTCCTCCATGTGATTTTTGAATTGATATGTTGTGATTTTTCAACTTTTACTTGAGAATTGCTTAGGTTCTACTGACACTTTCACTTCATTGCTCTAATATTTATATTATATTGATTGCTCAATATGAGGTTATTTAATAGTTATTCCTTCTTATCAGGTATGCATGCAGGGTTACCAAAGTATGTTACTATCAACATAGATGACATTGAAGTTGTAAGTTTAGCAATTTCAACAGAAAAAGACGTCTACCTTCGAAAGTAAGAATGGAATCTGACATTTTGATCTAGATGCAAGTTTAGCAATTTCTGTGATCTAATGAAGTCATTCATTTTTTTCCTTCCAATTTTTATGTCGATACTAGGTCTCAAAATTCGTTTGGCTGTGACCTCTGGGATTCATCATATCTAAGCTTGGATTCACTGTTAGCTCTCTAGGTTTTTCAAAATAGTTTGTTTAAATTATGTAAGATCTTAAGGCTATTTGGTTGTGCCATAGTTCTTTTCATCAAGAGGTAATGACATGATTCTGTTCTTTGATACTTGCAGGTAGCAGCCTATGATACACAAGAGAAGAAGATGACATTTTTTGATCCTTCCCGTGCACAAGAGGATAATGGTAAGAAGGATCTTGGGCAGATTTTGAACATTTCAATAACATATAATTATAATAAATTGGTTATTTATTTGAGTATGTAGTTCTCTTTATGGAAGGTTACCATGTGTGCATCCCATCAATCCAATTTGTTGGTTTTGATTTTATAAATTATCAGTGCAGACTAAAAGATTTGCGAGGGTGCTTCTCGCAGGATCAATAGTCATTTTCTTGTTTCCTTCTCATTGAAAATATATTTTTGTACTAAGGAGGGCATTAGCGATCTACAAAAAATTGTTGATGTAGGACATGTTGTTATTCAATCCCTAGGATCAAGTGCTTGTACGATTTTAACTTTATCAACAATAACATACATCATATTTGCTGTAATTATAATACAACAATAGTACTAAAGAATTCTGAGACCTTGTCACCGTAATTTTTCCTTCCAATTTCGTTTTTTCAATTTAAATATAATTAAATTTAAACTGAAAAAATAAAATAGGTTTAAATTTTCGATTTTCGGTTTAAAATTTTAAATTACAAATCTAATATTTGTACATTTATAAATAAGTCCAAATTTTATTATTTTTTAAATAAAATTTTATGAAGAAGACATTGAAGGTTTTAAAACTTAAAATTTTAAATTACAAGTTTTATATTTGTACATTTACAAAATAGACCCCTTTAATATTTTTTTATAAATAAGTCTAAATTTTAATTATTTTTAAAATTAAATTTTACAAAAAAGACATTAAAGGTTTTTTAATTTAAAATTTCAAATTACAAGTTTAATATTTGTACATTTAAAAATAGACTACTCCAATATTTTTATTTATCAATAAGTCCAAATTTTATTTATTTTAAAACGAAATTTTAGATATAAATTATTAAAGGTTTGAAAACTTAAAATATAAAATTATAAGTTTCATATTTGTACATTTTCAAATAGATCCCTTGATTATTTTTATTTATAAATAAGTCTAAATTTTTTATCATGTTTTAAATAAAATTTTATAAAAAAGCCATTGAAGGTTTCAAACTTAAAATTTATAATTACAAATTTAACATTTGTACATTTAAAAATAGACCCCCTGAATATTTTTATTTATAAATAAGTCTAAATTTTATTTATTTTATAAGCAAATTTTACGAATAAGTCATTGAAGATTTGAAAACTTAAAATTTAAAATTACAAGTTTCATGTTATACATTTACAAATAGACCCCTTCAATTTTTTTATTTATAAATAAGTCTAAAATTTTTATCATATTGTAAATAAAATTTTACAAAAAAGACATTCAAGGTTTTAAAACTTAAAATTATAAGTTTAATATTTATATATTTAAAAATAGACCCATTGAATATTTTTTTAAAAATAAGTCCAAATTTTATTTATTTTAAAACTAAATTTACGAATAAACCCCTCGCTGGCTAGCATTCGCGCCTGCGCATCGGCCTCGGCCGTCCGCGCCCACTCGTCAACCTGGGGCGTTCACGCCCGTGCGCCCGCCTCGGGAGTCCGCCCCCGCTCGCCAGCCTCGGGCGTCCACGCTTGCGCACTAGCCTCTGGTGTCCGTGCCCACGTGCCGGCCTCGGCCGTCCGCTCTCGCGCCCCGCCGCCGTCGCCGCCATCCCCTCTGTCGCTCGCCGCTCGTTTATAAATATTTGGACTTTTTTCTAATTAACAATATTTCATAGGTTTATTTGTAAATGATTTGAGAGAAAGTCTTTTTTGTAAATCGAAATAATTTCGGGGTGTTATTTGCAAATATCTGAAAGTTAAATAATAAATAATAAATTTTTAGGGGTTTAATTATAAAAATAACGAGGGGTAAAATCAAAATTTTAGGTAAATATTTTAAAAAAGGGGTGGTGTGGGTAATTACGAAAATTATGGGAGGGGTATGTAATTAGCCCTAATTACGGGGGGTGTACCTAATATTTTTTTAGAATTTTTGATAGAAAACTACCTAGATTATGATAAATTTGAGAATTACAGTCTATCTTATTACTATTAGCAAAGAAAATACTTATTTTATACTATAAATTTATAAAAATCATCTTGATTAAAATATTCTAAAAATATTTTAATTTAATTTAATTTTGTTAATTAAACTAATATAAAGACTAAATTATTCTCATTTCATTTTAAATTAGATATTTATTAAATTATGTTTAAAAATTACTTATTTTATTTTAAATTTTATGAGAGACGAACAGTCTATATTATAAAATTAAAAATTTATAATTTAATTTTATCAAATCGACTATATGGTAGATCAACTATACAAAACAAAATCAAATGAGAACGATTGTAATTTTTATATTATTTTAATAAATAAAATTGAATTAAAATAAAATATTTTTAATATTCTAATTGAGAAATTTTTTGTAAATTTATAATATAAAATAAATAATTTTTACTAATGATGATAAAATAGATAATTTTTACAATGCACCATAAATTAGGTATTTTTTTTGTTAAAAAATCATTTTTTTTTAAGAAAAAGTATTTGCAGATAACCTCAAAAAAGAAATGTAAATGCCAACCTCACACAAACTTGCCTCCTCAGTGCTTCCAAACGGGTGAACAAATGAAACTAATGGAACATGTATGTTATCAACATGTCACAATGAGCTGGCATGACACAGACCGCCATCCGCCTCTACCGCATTCATGTTCCCCAACATCGCTTCTTGCTCCCTCCCATTCCCCCAAACACGCCCTCCATAGTTTCCCCTCTCGCCTACACCTTCTCCTGTCCGAAAAACAAAGCGTCGGCCACATCCTGACCACGGGCACCACGTTCCCGCCACGTGGCACGTCGTCGCCTTTCCAGGCTCCACCTCTCGGGCTGCCACCTCGCCGTGTCCTCTGCCATGGGCCCCAGCCGAGCTGCCACCCTCCTCGTCGCCTCCCTCCGCTCGCCCGCCAGCTCAGCATTCAACGCGCGCCCCGTTTCCCCTTCAACCTCCCTCTAACCAATGCACGGTGCCACGTGGCAGAATCCGGTACGGCTCATCCCTCTCCTCTCTCCCAATCTCCCCCGGCGCCTCATCAGTCTGTCGATCGCCATCACCACGTCGGCGTACCGCGCAGCCAACCCCGTCGCCCCCACTGTCGTCGCCGCCGGCGACAACATCTTCTCGCTCCACTCGAACAACCCCTCCGATCAGACGATCTCCGGCGCAACAGCAGCTGCCGAGGAGGTCCCAGGCCGAAGACGTGCCGGATCTGGGCGATGATGGCGAAGCAAGACCGTGCCATGAGCGCGACGGTGGCGTCGTAGGTGCAGCCCCCAGAGGGAGACCTGCTTCAGATGCTGGACCTCCTGCCGGTGACGGAGGGCCCGCTGCTGGGCCTCGCCGACGGCCGCGATCATATCTACAGACATGGATCTGATGGAATCGGTGCCGAATTGGAGCGACTTCCGGAATGCGTGCTCGGCGTCGGTGAGATCGTCTAGGGATTTGAGCAGATCGGCGGTGACAGAGACGAGGCGCGACATTTTCCGGGATCTGGAGGCGACATCGGGCCAGGGGACGGTCCAGCGGGGGGGGTCGCGGCCGGAGGCGGCGAAGTCCTTGAAGGAGGCGGGGAAGAAACGGAGGGTGGGATCCGAGCAGCGGCAGGAGAGAGTGGAGAGGGAGTCGGCGGCGAGGCGGAGGGAGTCGACGAGCTCGGCGGCGGCGAGGGAGAGGAGGAGGGAGGGATCGGGGGAGACAAGGGAGAGGGCGGCGGGGGAGGAGAGGGAGAGGCGGAGATGGGAGAGGGAGGAGGAGATGAAGAGGAGCTTGGACATCAGGACGGAGACCTCGAAGGCGAGGATCTCTGGGCAGCGGGGCTTGTGGTGGCGACCGGCAACGGCTGGGGAGACGGCGACCTTTAGGCGGGAGAGCCAGGAGTCCGGCGCCATTATATCTCTTGCTGGATTTGGAGAAGGAGAATGTGAGATAGCAGTTGGTGTCGTTTGAGGCAAGGAAGGATTTATTTATAGATTCGGATTTATTGAATTTGGGATTTTAGCATGTGACACCACAATTTTTGCTGAAATCAAAACCCTAACAGCTTGTTATAGTTGGCAATTAATTGGGCATTGGTCTGTATACTTTTTCTTCTTTTTTATTTAACCGAAGGTACCTAGAGAAACTAAATAGACCTGCTCGTTTACAAATGAGAGATAAGGACTGTGTACATTGAGACCTAAAAATATTTTAATATAAAATTAGATCGATTAAAAATGAAATGATTTCAGTTTAAAGGAACCTAAGACTACAATATTCCTCCGGGCATCAGGGAGGTCTTAACCATCAACCTTACGTTCTCTTTTTAGAAAAAAAATAGATAGTCGCTCCGAATGAAAAAAAATTATAAGATTACACTTCAGCCCATCATCTTGTTTAAAAAATAATTTAGATTTAATTTGAAAAACTATTTAAAAGTAATTAATTGGTGTGGCTAAATGTAGCCATTATATATATATATATATATATATATATATTTGTGAAAATCGATTCAAAATGCAAGAATTATGCTTAACCATAGTATAGTTTAATTAACTTTAAAAGTTTACTGAACTAACCGTAACCTGTGATCATCTTGAAATTTATAAAAGAAAGTTTAGAGCTTAAATAACAAATGTGATAATCACGATTAATTATAGGACTAATTACGTACATCCCTCAAAATATCCCTTAATTATGAAAAACCCTCCGGATTTTCACGATTACCTGCATCATCCCTTTTTTCAAAATATTTACCTACACCTCCTCATTATTATTTAATCAAATTTTTCTCCAAAAATTTCGATTTTAGCATCCGTAATTTTTACAATTAAACCTCTAAAAACTTGTTATTTATTATTTAACTTTCTGATATTTGTATATAACACCCTGAAATTAGTCATATTTATAAAAAAAACCATCAATATTTACAGTTAAATATCATCTCCTTTTCACTGTTGCCCTAACAAGCCTCGCGCCTCCAACATCATTGCTCCCTCGGGCCGCCACTCTGCCGATCCCTTGCACCCAAGGTCGGCGAGGACGTGTGAAGGAAGAAGGTGGGACAACTCTTAGAGGCCGGCGCGATGGCGCGTGGGCACGGACGCTCGAGGCGGGTGTCGATCTCGGGCGTCTGCGCCACACGCCCTTGCACTGGCATTTGCGAGCCCCCCTCTTCCCCCCCTCCCCCCCCCCCCCCTCCCCCCCCTCTTCTCTCCTTCCCTCTGGCTGTATGTGGCCAAATGTACAAAATATGTGATGGATTTATTTATAAATATACAAATGTTAAACTTGTAATTTCAAAATTTAAGTTTTAAAACCTTCAATGTCTTTTTTATAAAATTTTATTTAAAATATGATAAAAAATTTAGATTTATTTATAAATAACAATATTCAAGGGATCTATTTGAAAATATATAAATATGAAACTTGTAATTTTAAATTTTAATTTTTCAAACCTTCAATGATTTATTCGTAAAATTTAGTTTTAAAATAAATAAAATTTGGACTTATTTATAAATAAAAATATTCAAAGGGTCTATTTTTAAATATATAAATATTAAATTAAATATTAAATTTTAAGTTTTAAAACCTTCAATATCTTTTTTGTAAAATTTAATTTAAAAAATGATAAAAATTTAGACTTATGTGTAAATAAAAATATTCAAGGGGTCAATTTGTAAATGTATAAATAAGAAACTTGTAATTTCAAAGTTTAAGTTTAAAAACGTTCAATGTCTTCTTTGTAAAATTTTATTAAAAAATAATAAAATTTGGACTTATTTATAAATAAATATATTTTAGGGGTTTATTTATAAATGTAAAAATATTAAACTTATAATTTGAATTTTTAAATTTAAAAACCTTCAATGTCTTTTTTGTGAAATTTTATTTTAAAGATGATAAAATTTTGAACTTATTTATAAATAAAAATATTCACGGGGTCTATTTGTAAATGTATAAATACTAAATTTGTAATTCAAAATTTTTATTTTTAAAACTTCAATATTGTGAAATTTTATTAAAAAGTTGTTAAAAGTTGGCCTTATTATAAATAAAAAAATTTTAGGGGTCTATTTGTAAATATAGAAAATATTGAACTTGTATTTTAAAATTTAAGTTTACCTTCAACTCTTTTTACTTAAATTTTTTTTAAAACTTATAAATTTTTGACTTATTTATAAATAAAAAAATTCAAGGGACTTATTTGTAAATTCAAAAATATAACATTTGTAATTAAATTTTTTATAGAAGGTTTATTGTAAATAGTTAGGTCCTTTTATAAATTTTCCTATAAAAAATATTAATATTTGGACTTTTTATAAATAAAAAAATTTAAGGGGCTTATTTATAAATATACAAATATTAGTGCTTATTTATAAAATATTTAAAATATTTCAGGTCCTTTATAAATATTTTTTGAAAAATATGAACATTTGGATTTTTTTATAAATAAAAAAATTCAAGGGGGCTTATTTATAAAAATACAAATATTACAATTTATTTATAAAATATTTAAAATATTTCAGCTCCTTTATAAATATTTTTTTTGAAAAATATTAACATTTGGATTTTTTTATAAATAAAAATATTTCAATGGTTTATTTATAAATGTTTTGGGAGAAAGGGTAGAAGTGAGAAAATAAGTTTTTTATAATTGTAAAAATTACAGAGGGTAAAATCGAAATTTTTGAAAAAAAATTTGATTAAATAATAATAAGGGGGTATAGGTAAATATTTTAAAAAGAGGGTGGTATAAGTAATTACGAAAATTTTGGAGGATTTTTTGTAATTAAAAGATATTTCTAGGGTATACGTAATAGCCCTTAATTATATAGTATGTAGGTTTTTAAAAATGAGGTGTACGAACATGAATCGGGTCATATTACGTGTTTTGAGATCATTCTGTATATGTACATGTATCTTAGGACATGCATTGGTTGAATGCGACTCGGTGATAAAAAGAATGAATTATATGATAATAACGAGTAGAAAGGTGCAGTATACTGTTTGAAGAATGATGTACTTACTGTCCAGTACAGATGTGATGGTTGTCTCATCATTGAACCGAACTAAAGCACCGTTGTCCTTCAGTGCCACGGAAGGTTGACCAGATATATACAAAACTAAATAAAGCTCATATTTTATGATATTTATAGATAACTCCTATATTTCTTCAGTCCACATGCCAACCAAATATACCCTAAGTGATAAGCTAATAATTTTTTATTTAAAAGATTTTTTGATGATTGAATTCATAACCTATATCATGAGAACGATAAATAGAACTATCAAGCTAATATTTGTTGTGCAATATTTTTTATTTATCTAAGACAAAATAAAGTATTTTATAAGATATATTTTTTGATTTCTTAGGTCAATTAGGATATAATTTTGGTTGCATATAATAATATTTGGGCGATGATGGCAACAATGATGGAGTTGAGAGGAACCTAAGATGTTGGCTCAACAACATGCAATAGACTTGATATAGTTAGTAGTGGAACTAATTGAGAGCTTGACCTGCTCGAGATTGAAAGAAGAACGAAAAAAGAATCCCTACTAATGGAATTTCATGTGGCACAATGGCTTTAAGAATAAATGCTCAAACTCTATTAATTTTTATCAACAAGAAGAAAGGAGAGAAATATAAAGAAGGGTGTTTGAGAGCTTCAAAATTTAAGGTTTAGTGATTTGTCAACAAGTCCGATCAAACTAAAACCAAAGTTTAAAAGCAAAATTTGAACCAAACTAAATGCTAGGAGTTTCCATATTCTCCTCTCTACCTCAGTCAAATGAGATCTAAGAAGATAGGGACACATAACCCACCAGACAAGCAAAGCTCAAAGATGGTAAGTTCCGCAACTTGGCTAAAACCAGCTCTCAATACTCGAATCATGCCCCCCAAAGTATCTCGTGTGCAACTCCAACCCACCTATGGCAAGAGGCACCATACTATCCTAGATGATAGGTCCCTATAGTTCGTAGTCATTTTTTGCACTACTATCTTCTACTCCACCTCCCACTACACGTTAAAACTCGTTAGGTTGTGGTACGAAATGCTAAGTGAATGTCTCAAATTGTCCTGGTTAATTCATACACCATCCATGATAGAGTTAACCATATAAGACAAGCCACGTTATCCCATGACCCTATAAAATAGGAACTAAGTATTGAGATAAGAATCCTTTATCTTCCTTTTTGGGACTCCTTCTCTGTTTCTCATACCTTTCCTTTCTGGATCCCAATCAAGCCTTCTTCAAAGGCCTCCATAGGAGCAAGAAGGAGGTATTAACTTGAGCGTCAAAGTGTCCTCACCTGCTTATCATCGAACAGGCAATTTTATTTTCTATGCAGGTTAGGTTCGGCTGGGGAGTGCCAACAGAACTCAAAATCTCAAAATTGGAACAAATGGATGCAATACTAGTGCTTTCATTGAGATTTATTAGAGCATTAAACTCTTCAAATAGTCGATTCCAACCATGCCCTCTAAACATTAGCATTAGGGAAAGCAAGTGGCTACAGGAGCATCCAAACAGATGATGTCATAACAAGCTTCTTTTGAAGATATCTCGAACTCTTGTTACCAAGCAATCGGGACTTCACCAGGACCAAGCCCCGCCAATTAGATCTAGAGTAAAGGGGTTGAAATGATGAGGCTATTTCAAGGGAAGAGTTCACTCGGCTAGCAAGCGAGATTGAGGCCCTCTCTCAGCTAGTAGAGACTCAAGCCCAGATGGCATAATTGCATCTACCAACTTCCCAACACCTAAGGGGTCAAGTATTGTGAGAGAACCCTTAGAGGGAAGATGGACTAGATTAGTAGGTGTCAAAAGGCCCTTCAAACCAACCTTGAGGTCAACATGAGTAGGGCCCCTCAGCTCAACATGAGAGTCAAGCTTAGGTGGACACTTCAGACAAGAGCTATGAACCATCTACTAAAGGGGGCACTACATGGAGTGTTGAAGACATTGAGAAGCATATCATATGGATGGTGGATGAAAGGCTGCGAAGCTTGACAAAACTTAAGCTAGCTTTGAATGGTGTGATGAATGCACTAAGTCCACAACTCTTGGTTGAGCTACCATAGCCCAATTTCCAACAACGACTTTGGGAGTCTTATGACAAAACCAGAGATCCACTGAACCATATTGGTTCATTTAACAATAGTATGATACTATATAGAGTGATGGAAACTACCACGTGTAAGGCATTCCTAGCTTCATTCCAAAGTTTGACACGCGCGTAGTTCTCTAGTCTCTCGACAGGATTGGTTGAAAGTTTTGCTGACTTGGAGTGAAAGTTTATCAACCAATTTGTCTCCCTTATTCCAAGGTGTTGAGATTCATCCACATTGCTGGCGATATATCAAACTGAAGGGGAAAGCTCGATTTTACATAGCTTGGATATAGGTAAATGATCTTTATATCTTAATTATCTTAAATGGTCTCAAGGTCAATAAAGTCACCTACAAGATGGTGTGACATCCATTAAGAACACTAGTTGAATTCATGGAGTCAGTCCATGAGCATATTGATGTTGAAAAAAATGATGATAGCCTGGCGGAAAGCTGATGGCCCCAAAGATAGAAGAGAGAGGAAAGAGCCACACCAACTAGAGCTGAAGAGGATAAAGACTTAACAATGGGACCACAAAGATGAGTTCTGAGACTATACCCACTCAATCATCCTCTCGTAGGGATATTGGCACAAATCGAAGGCTGAGACTACTTGAGGAGGCCTACACAAATATGTCAAGATTGAGGAAGATTGGATACCTCTAAATATTATAGGTATTACAAGGACTAGACTATGACATAGAGGAGTGCAAAAACCTAAAGTCTGAGATAGAACGTGTCATTTGAGAAGGGCACTTGTCAAGGTTCATCCAAACCGAAGAGAAAAACTAGGCAGGGAAGGGAGACGACTAGGAAAAGATCAACAATGGTTGTTACCATGTGGACGAATGATCCACTAGTGTTATCGCAATATCGGAAGACTCTATCTTCCCAAGCTACAGACAATACCTTTTGATATGATCATACTTCTTACATGAATAATATTTAACTTTTGTCTTTGATTTTAATTTGGACTGTTAATTGCTTTTTCTATGTTCTCTCAATCTAATTCTTCTGTGAGCCACCAATTTTATACCAATCTCAATACCTATATTGGAGTTTCTTCTTTTTCTCATTAGAAAGGAGACTAGTTGTCGCTTCTATTATTTTGAGAGTTTTTTTATTATAAAAAATTATAGTCATAATATGATCATATGAAGCAAAAAGAGATATTAGGAGAATTAACACAATGTTGTCCTCTTCAAATTTTGCATCAACTTTAGCGAATTGTTAAGAATTTTATTGAAGGTATTCAGGTAATGCAGTACAATTGTACCTTCACTCATATTCATAATTGTTGTTTTAAGTAAAACTTGTTTGTAATGCTTTTCGACATGTATAATTTTTTTAGTGGTTGTGTTTGAATAGGATTTGACTTTCAAAAGTGATAAAAGTGATAAAAGTGATAAAAGCGAGAAGTGGTAGAAGTAACTGTAGTATGAGTTCAATCATTTAGTAAATTTTGCTTTGAAAGTAGAAAAAGTGACAATTTGGTCAGTTTTGCGACTTCGGTCATTTAGCTAGCATGATATATGAAAGTGGAAAAGTAGTTTGGTAGTTATGTTAGTTAGAAATATAATATTTATTAATAAATCAAACAAATTCAACCTTTATTTTAAAAAGTAATTATAATTAAGATAGAATTTAATTATAATATTTTTAATAATTAGGATAATAAAAGTAATATTTAAGTAACAAATTATAATTAGGATAATTAGGATAATGATTAAGTAAGATAATAAAAAATTATCATAATTAGGATAATAAAAAATATTTAAGTAATTAAGTATAATTAGGATACTTAAGATGTTAATCAATGAAAATGGTTTGATATTTTTTACAAATAAATCCCTATAAAAGTAAAAATTCCAATGATTACTTTTAAACTCTCCAACATATTTTTTTTGAAAACTTTCAATGACGATTTTTGAATTCTCCAATAGCTCTCTTTTGGAAAACCCACAAGATATTTTTTTTGAAGAGCTCAATGGCTTTTTTTGAACATAAAAGGGATGTATGTGATATAGAACAAAGTAAAGAACAATAAGTCAGATTGCAAAATCAAGTTTTCAAAGTCATGTTTCAACGAAAATCAATCTGTCAAGATGCGAGCACAACTATCCTTATAGAATTTGGATTTCAGGCAAGCCCAAGAGCAAAGATGAGAGATTTTATCGATGTCCTTTATAGGAGGCACACAATTCATTCATAGATTAAATTATGTTGTATACTATATTCATTCATTTTTGCATCATACTTTATATTTTTTTCAGCCTAACGGTCATCGTCATTGTGATTATTTTTAATGGGTGGATGACTATTATCAATCGATTGTCGACTTAAAGTATCAAATGAAATCCTTCAAGGTTGAAATAGAGGGCATGTTAGTGAAGCAAAGCAAAGTGTTATTTCAAATAAGACTGATGCTCGTGACATATCTAGTTCTATTAGTGATAAAGTTATTTATATAACATGTTGTTCTGTATTAAATAAGTAATGAAGTGAAGTAATATTATTATAAATGTCCCATAAAATTTTGACATGAATTTGTCTTCAAACTACTTAAAAAATTGACCTAAATTTTCAAGAAGGTCTACTGTATAAGTATTAGGATCATCAAACTTTTTTACTTATCAAAATAGCACTTAGCAAGAAAATCCAAGCCCATGATTAAACAATTACCTCCACTAATAACATCAAGCGAATCCAAGCTCTAAGGTTAAAATAGAGTAATACCCTCTACCACTAGCAAGATCACTTAAAATCCATGCCCAACCCTTGAGTGTCATCATATATGTAAAAACAAAAACCATTTGCAACTTAAAATCATTTCGAACACAATAATTGAAAAATATTATCAAATAAATAGTTTATAACACTAACATTTATGTTGAAACCTTAAATCTTATATAATCCGAAATCTTTACACTTGAAACTTAATCTATTCACTAATCGTACATGAATAAGACAATCCAATATGAAAACCTGAACTAATAAATCTGAAATTTGAACTCTAGTTACAAGTGTAGACTCTAAATCATATAAACATAAACCTGAAACTTGATCAATACAAGCATATATGCCCTTGAGATGTTAAAATATAGAATTGGAATATGTCAAACGATAAACATACAAGTCTACAATGTTCCTTGAGAGAAAAAACAACACATTATGATCATATCATGGACAATACAAACCAATCAAAACCAAAAAAATCAATGATTACTAAAAAGTGAAGCCAAAAATTTTGGGCAGATAAAATCATTCTTACAACAACCAAATGAAACCATACACTATGATCACCCATCTAATTTTGCCAAATGCAAAGAAAGAAATAATGTAAATGCAAAAATTTTAAAAAAGTATTACAAAATATGTCTCAAACTTGAACAGAGATACAAAGGTATTAATAAATAGGAACATGAATATTACCATGACAATATGGAAGACAATTGAGCTTCTCCTTCATGGGTATGAGTAACGACATGAAGATTATGCTAACAAGCTCAGAAATGCCTTCATTGTATGGTTACATACAATGTGCCATCCAAATATAATAAAAACTAGGATCCATCATTGCTATCAATTTTAGACCCACAAACATCTAGTGGCACGTTGGACATTATGTGCCATCCTAGTACAGCTAACTGGCGTTTATCATATCTCGATCTATTTTAAATATGACACTCAATCCACGTGACAATATACGAAATCCAACTATGTCACTATAGTTAATTTAGAAACACAAAAATCTTTTTTAGCTCACGCTCTCACAGTGAATTGACTCATCATCGACAATAATATTCATCAAATCGTATTGAGCAAAAATACAAACAGAATATTGAGAACATGCAATCAACAAATTATATTCACAAAATCATTAAAATAGAAAGCCACAAATCCATTAAACAATAGCCATTGCAATTCACAAATTACAATAAAAAATTGCTAAACCACTAAGCCATCAAGCCATCAAATAATCAAAAAGAAAATTGCAATCCCAGACCACAAAATCACCAAACCACCAAGCAGATTCATGAACACCAATCAGAATTAGGGTTAGGATTTATTATGTAAATGGGATGGCTAAGAGGGTGACGGTGGTGAGTGCAAGACTGACAAGGGAAAGGGTGCCTTAGATGAGTGCTTGGGCATCGACAAGCGAGAGTGCTTCGAGATCAAATGGGTCAAAGAGGGCAAAGGTGGCTCAAACATCGGGGCCAAGATTGGGGACCGTAGGCTGATCTAGGCCAACATAGGAATAGACTAACCACTATGATGAGCGTGAGGGCGGCGATAGCCGGAACAAGCCTCGAGCTCGAGTTTGGTTGGGCTGATGAGATATAGTGAGAGAGGCAAGGGAGGAGAGCCAAATTGGGACAAGAGGCTATATAAGGTTGTCGTAATAGCAAATCAACCCATTGCGGGCCAAAGACAGTGGGCACGGGAAGGGCGAGGACAGTGACTTTAGCTTGAGTAAGGCTAGGCATGAGAGGAAGAAGGGGCTATTGAAGTGGTAAAACTCCCATTTTAGCTTGAGTGAAGTGGGAAAAGTAGCTCCAGTGGACCCACATAATTATCTTCTAAAAGTGCGACTTTCACACCCAACCGTGCAGAAAGTCACATAACTCAAACATAGTTCATTTTGGGACTAGATTGGAAGGGGAACTTCTGTTACTTCTAGAAGTGATCAGCATCCAAACAGTAGAAGTGATGAAAGTGGCTTCACTTCTGCTACTTTTGGAAGCCAACTACAATCCAAACAATTCCTTTGTTTGGACGTCCCTTGTCGTCTCTTCATTGATGATATTATACAAAAGCTTATTCGACAAGCTTAGGATAATTAAATTTAATGTCTTCTAATTTATCTCCTTCTAGTCTTTATCATTTATCTTGGTTTGTTTTTTTTACCCCTTAATGTCTTTTGCAAATCTTGGTAAATAAGAACTATTTTCATCTTCTTTTACTATAAGGAAAAATTTATATTACCATTGAATTTTTTCACCTTGAGTAAGGACTTAGTCATCTTGGTTTTTTGCTTTTAAACTATGATACCAATTTTTATAGCAAAAGGTTCACAGATCACTTTATTTTTAAATAACACAAAAAACGAGAAGTAATATAAGATAAAATAAAAATAACAAAAAAAGATGTAGCGATATATGTGATTCACCTAAAATTAGATTATGTGCATGAGAGAAAGCGAGAGATCTACTATCAACCAAGGTTTTAAATTTCAGTTTCAGAAACGGTTTTGGTATCCAGAGAAACTGATACATTTTGGTTATTTCGGCTGAAGCCATTCTCGTTTCGATTTCGGTCAAAATATTTTTTTCGTTTGTTAATTATGTATTGACTAGAATTTGATTATATTTTGATTTTACATTAAAAAATATTATAAATTTTTTAAAAATTTTATAAAAGATTTAAAAAATTTTAAAAAAATTATAACTAATTTTACAATAATATTAAATAATAGTCTAATTAATTTAAATTAATTTTGATAATTAATTACTTGTATAGTCATTTTTTCTATATATTACTATATAAAAAATAGTTAATTATTTTAAAAAAAGAAAAAACTCACAAATATCTCACCCATGTCTACAAATCAAGACAAACTTTATTGAAGAGACAAAGGGGAAAGAGCCTTTCAATCCATTTCCACTAAGCGAGTGGAGACATGATGGCAAAGCCGGAGATGGTGGCGGCAATGCTAGAGTAGTACCAGGATTTCTGCGACTCGGCGCCTTCTCTAACTCCTCATGCCATCTCCTCAACTACATCCTCTACATACATGGCTTCGTTTAGTGTCACCACTCTCACAAGGTCCTTTCTTGCCCAAATTTCTAACCCTAATTTTGATCTTAACCCCTTTACTTTTTATTTTCTATGAATCCCAAGATGAAGTTGATGGAGTTGGTGGACTCGATCGACCTGATTCCACCGAGGAGGTTGATGGTGGACCACGACGCTATCTCCTTCCTGGCATTCCTCACCTTTTTTGAGGTTAAGTTTGACATCACAAAGATGGATTTATACAAATTTACAATAACATAAATTGTTATTTTATAAAATTTTATAATTATATTTGATATTATATATATATATAATTAATATTAATATATTTTTATCTTGTCTATGACAAATCTTCTAGTGAATAAAATATAAATAATTTTGAATCTATAACTAAATTTTATTCCAACAAAAAAAAGTTGGTTTGTGTACATTAAAAAAATTTTAATTAATAATTTAGGTCAATTAAACACCACAACTATAATTAAAATTGTGAAAACCTCAACTCAACCAATTGAAAAATCCAACCTCATTATCAGTCATCTTCCATCCCCCTCCTTCCACCTACATCTCTCTCTCTCTTCACCCTAAACCCTCTTCTTCGACTTCTTATTTTTTTCCTTGAATACCAATTCTGCTAGCATTCAAAGTAACTCCTTTGGTAAATCTCTCGTTGTCTGTCTCTCTCTTCTGTCTCTCATTCTCTGATGATCTCTTTGATGGTAGTGCCGATGGATCCCATGTCAGAGGAATAGTTAGACTACAACAAAGGTGACTATGGAGGTTCCCAGAGACACCAGTACTCCAACGACTTCGGCATTGGCAGTGCGATCCCAACCCTTGCTGATGAGGACATGATTGGCGATGACAACAAGTACGATGACCTCTACAACGATGTCAATGTTGAGGAGGGTTTCATCCAGACTCTCCAACAGCAATACCCTGGTCTGCCAATGCAGCCAACTCCTTCGGTACCAGTTGCTATCGTCTTCAGCAATGGGATTTAGAAGGTTGAGGATAAGGAATCCGATCATGCTTGGTTGTAGCTTGGGGTCCTCCTCTATGCACCATAGCGCCACCCTTATTGTCATCCTCACCTCTTTCTCGTCCATGTTCCCTGCTTGCTAACCCAGTGTAGTCGTGGTCAGCCTCTCATCCACCACTTCCATCACCCTTCTTTGCTTCTCCTTGTTGATTAGCATCACGTTTCGTTGTCGGTGATCATTGAACCCTAAAATCGAAACAAAATCGGCCAAAACATTTCAGCCATGGCCGAAATCGAAATATTTTGACGATGACCAAAATCAAAACGTTTCGATCGAGATTCCAAACCATGCTATCAATAGACTTTACAAAGTTTACAACAAAGACTCCACTTTTTTTCCAATTAAACTCTTAACCCAATTTTGATAATGCCTCTACCTTTAAAGAGAATCTCCAAGAGAGTATCACGAAGAACCACTGCAAGAGAGTATTACAAAGACCTACACACGAGAATCGATACACTCTTTCTTTCTTTCTTCTATCTATTTTCTCTATTTCTCTCTCTCTATCTAGTTCAATCTCAATAATACCATTAAATCTTATGCATTATAGAGTATTTATAGACTGTTATTGAGTTTGAGTTTTACTTTAATTACAACTCCTAATATTATATAATAAGTATTTAAATTCAAACACAAATCCAAAATTAACTTTAGATTTCTATTTTAACTCAAACTTCAATCCAAGTTTGAGACATCCAAACTCAACAGGGATATCAATTTGACTCACAATTTATAAGCAGTTTGAGTTTGACTTGGCTTGATCTCGAAAATCATCTCGTTTACCAAATAAGCTGAGCTTGAGCTAAACCTCATTTGCTCGATTCTAGCTTGAAAACTTATTTATTTTTAATATATAAAAATATGATTTTTAAATATATCTTACAATAATATATAACATATATTTAATTATTTAATTATGATATTGTAGCTAATATGTTGTTTATATTTATATATTATCATGTTAATATTAAAAATTTAAAATTTATTTTAATATAAATTAATTAAAAACAATTATTAAAATTTATTTTAAAATTTTAATTTTGAGTCTAGTCGAGTTCAACTTGACAAGGTTGGTTGGTCGAGCTCAATCGAGCTCAAGACAATATTTGGGAGAGCCGAGCTGAGTTGACTTAGGTCGGCTCAGCTCATTTATAGCCCTACCTATTAGACTATAAAATTAAAAATTTTGATATTTGATTAATTCGGATGGATTTATAAATCTCAAATTTGTAAAAAATTACAAAGTTGTAAAATTTTAAAATCCAACCTAGCAAACACTAAACTTTAGGATTTATTTGGTTGTTTAGAGTCCGTTTGGTTCGATTCCGGTTTTAGGAATTATGGAATCAAGAGAATTGAGTGATCTCGAGGAATTGAAGGAATTGAAAGAATTAGATAATTTCAGTATTTAGATGAATATTTATTGTAAGAAATTGGGAATTGGCCAATTCATAAATTCTAAAATTCCGTTGTTTGGTTGACAAATGGAATTGATCAATTCCATTAAGTTGTTAAATTCCTGTGTTTGGTTAACGTGAGAATTGAGAATTAGTATATTACACAAAATAATAATTTATATATAAATTAATACAGAAATATAATAAACTTAATATAAAATTTTATAATTATAGAAATATATGTTAACTAATTATTATTATTTAATATAATAATATTATTTTCATGTAAAATAAATTTTTTTAAAAAAGAGTTTCTTTTTTATCATATTTTATTTGTAAATAATTAGAAAAGTATAATAATAATAATATTATTAAATATATATATATATAAATAATAATAAATATTAAACCTAGTTTAGTTGCATCCGAAGCTCATAGAAAAATTTCAAGCATAAATTAAACTACAATAGCTATAATTTTCTACGTGATCCCAATGGACAAACCCAAAATTCTTGGAAATTACGTATTGTTTAGCATTAGCATGATTCACACACTAACCAAGCATTTGGTTTAATTTTGAATCAAAAAATTCTAAATTTTGATATATAGCACAAGGAAAATGCAATGTAGCCAAACATGAACCCAATGTACAAACTTCACCAGAACATGTTTGAAAAAATTGAAGCCAAAAATATTCTTTAGAATGGCACAAGGTTTGATGGAACTTCACTCGTATAGTTGGACATGCAAATAGATAGAATCACAAAATTAAACCAAATTGCTTCCAATTCCAATTGCCATTTTGGATAGGAAACAAAGAAGTCTAACACAAAAATAGAATGACAAAATAGAACCTATCTGCTTACAATTCCAAGTGCCGGATGATAATTCAATTTCCCACACTGCAATATATGAACAAATAATTTCAATCATGTTAAATACGAAAAACTATCAGGAATCACCTGCAATGTGAACAACCTATCGTCAAATTGCACTTCTTTGGTCAAGAAGTCAGCTCCAATGGTAGCTTTGTACTGGTTGCTGAACTTCTTATTCACATACCTAAATCCCATCATTCTGAAAATTAGCATCAAAATCCAAAAAAAAAAAAATCCGGATCCACAGGAAGGATTCGAATTTACTAGTTCATAAGAGACGTCTTCGCAACCCTACCAAACACCAAAAAAAATCCAGCAATTAGAAACCAAATTTCAAAAAAGAAAAACTAGAATATAGGAATAAGGAAATCTAAAGTAGCGTACCGCTGTCCCCGAGAATGATGACCTTGAGAAGCATCCGGCCTGCGAGAAGCCATGGATTGGAACCCTAAAAAACTGAAAAAATCAGGGAATCTGTAAACCTGGGGATTCCTCGAAGCCCTAGAAGAGATCCCGAAAGAGAAGAAGAAGGACCGGGGAAACACGGGAGAGAAAAGAATTGACGCGATTTAGGAATTCTTCGGAGAATGGCGGGATGGGTTCTTAAGGGCGCAGTTGAGCTCCTCCACGTGGTCTTTGACGAGCATAGTCGAGCTCCTCGCCGTGGTCTTTGACGGGCGCAGTGGAGCACGAAGGAGGACGACGAGGACGGCGGGCGTAGCGCGGTCCTCGCTCAGGAGCCGGAAAAGATGGAGATGATGGATAAGCTGGGGAACGCTGCTGGAAAAGATTGGAAAAATAGGAAAAAATAGAGAATTTGGCAGTGGGATTCACATAAATTCTTTTTGGAATTGCCGTCTTTCGGAGCTTTGATCAGGAAAAGAAAATAGGGAATCGGTGGCAGCTGAGAATCAGCTAATTTTCTTTATTTCAATTTTAGGAATTGAACCAAATATAGGAATTTCTCAATTCTTTCCATTTTCTTGATTTCAGATTTTTAGAATTGAACCAAACACATCCTTAGAAAAAACAAGCATCACAAAACGGCTGACTTTTGAGTCTTGTTTGATTGCCTAAAAAAATTTTCAAACAAATTCTTTCATAAAATTTGAAATTATATGTAACCTCTTTTTTTATAAAAAAATTTATAATTGATAGATAGTATTATTAAAGATAGGGAGTAAAATAGTATTTGCGGGGCCACTCGTAGGCGGGAGCCCCAGTGATCGGCTCGCCAGGAAAAAAAGGCTGGACTCGCCGCCCAACTCGGGCCCCGAGAGAGAACCCCTGAAGTTACTTTGGTTAATACAACAGTTTCAAGGGTTCTTACGTAAAAGTACACGCCTCTATTGTGTTGAGGGTTCTTCGTGCCCCGACTCCCAAATCCACATTTTTGGCTCGAGAAATATTTCCAGTGGAGACGAGGTGAGAAGCATGGCGGTTTCTCTCCATTCTATGGGCTCCTCATGCTTGAACTCGCCTTGGATGAGGTGCGAATCTGTGAAATTCTTGATGTTCTTGTTGAGAAATTTTCTTCTAATCCTCTCTTCGTCCGGTTTCTCACAGTTGCAAGACCAAGGTCTTCGTGGGATTGAAGCCGCAGTCTGCAGGTCTTTCCGTTCGATTTTTCTGAGTTTTTTTTTTTTGCTTTTTAGTTTGTTTGTTGTGATTTTATTTTTATCTTTTGGGTTACCATCGTCATGGAATATTTGTTTTGAACCTTTTTTGTTTGCATTGGCAGGTGCTTTTGGCCCTGGGAAGCCGAATTTGAGTGCCGATTTCTATGGCAGAGTTCATCAGGGTCTTTCCGTGAGGTAAATTGATTAATGATTCCAAAAATGGTAGCAATTTATGTTGTATGGAGTGGAATTAGCGGACGTGAATGAATTAAATGTTGAAAAAAGCGTTTCATCTTTGTCAGCCCATGGTCCGAATCTTACAATGTCCTTATTCTTCTTGAGCTCCAAATTATTTGGAAAGATTGATTTAAGGAGGGGCTTTTGGTGGTAAAGGATAACATTTCAATTGGATTTTCATTTTAAGAATCTTCCTTATAGATTTGGATTTACCTGCTGCAAGGTTTGTTGTTCAATGAACATTGTATGTTGAGTCCTATGCAGGAGCCTTTTCATCAATATTTTTGTGGTGGTTATAAGATGTCCAGATTTGATATCATTTTTTGTTTGATTCTCTACTTTAATTCGGCATTGGTGGGAACGTTTTTGTCTAATGGAGCAGCCACAATGATGCCAAGTCGAGGAAATGTACTCTGGTCCATGATATGTTTATGGAAGAAAGTTTTGGTTCAAGTCGAGAGTACCATGTTGGGTCTAAAAACATGCATATATTGGGTACATTTTGGATTAAAATGTTTATTGGATATGTTATCTTTTTGAAGCTAGATGTGTGATACTTCATATCTGCTGCTGGTTTGTATGTCTTTATTCTGAAAGATGGACTGTTCAATAATTGGATAATTCTTTAGGTAAACTTCATCACCTTAAATTTGTTGTCTAAGGAAGAGATATGATAAGATAAAGTTGGATTAAGATCAATTCTGAACCATATGGAAAACATTTTTGTAGTTTCAGGCGGATATTTTTTTATAACAAAAATGGTATCTTGAAACGTTAAATCAGGTCTTCTGCAATTTACATATCAAAGCTATCAGAGACATCAGGTTTGCAATGTGATTATGGAAGAATATTTGCTTTATCATTGAATGGAGAAGATTTACATTTTAAATGACAAAGAACAAGCTTTCATTTGTTCAATTGTTTAGTTCATTTTCAGCAGACCCTCAAAAACATTGAATGGTGGGACTATTTCTAAAGGTATAAACAAGGAAGAGGATTTGGTCTATCATTTATATGTGCTGATTAAAATGGAAGTATAGCGGCAGTATGGCTGTTTCGTGTATTTCATATATACTGAAACAAAACTTATTGTAGCTCTGGAGACCCTTGTGAAAGTTTAGCTTATATGTAGGACAATAATAAAGTGTTTTCATTTCCTTGTGGTTGTGAAGTAGAGCACTAATTTTGTAAGGTAGGAGATGTCTCAGCAGTTGTGAAATATCACAAAATCCAGCATTCAGATATGGAGAAATGAATTTGTTTGTGAAAATTGTTTCTATGTGTTGAGGAATGATATGAGTTAAGGGAGAAAGAGTGATGAAAATGTAGAATGGAAATAAATCTCAGGCCATGATCAATTTCAATGTTCATTGCTTTATCAGCATGACACTACAAGAATAAAAGGAAAAACATGTTGAGTTAATTAGAGATAAAATTCTAGAGAGAACAAACATGTCTTCAAACTCTTTCCGAGGGTGTTCATTTGGCTAGACGTGATTGGCAGTTTCTGAATGATACATTTTCTGGAAAAGTGATTGTGCAGTGAAAAAAAATCATGCTTTTATATGCAAGCAGGGAGTACCTTGTGATACTAATCTCATAATTTACATCCATCCGAAGGAGTTTGCTTTAAATATATAAGAAGGCATCAGTAATTATCTGACATTCTTTTCTCCTCATGCTAACATTATTAACAATGTTTTATGGGATGAGAATGCAATTTCTTTATCCAGTGGTGCTTGTCCATGCAGGAGTACATTAAAAGTAACGAATGTTATTTGTGCAGTCTTTCAAACAAGAAGGCTTCTCGTGGACGTGTGTCAATGATGCCCATTGGTACTCCAAGAGTGCCATATAGGACTCCAGGTGAAGGAACATGGCAGTGGGTCGATCTCTGGAATGCTCTTGTAAGCTTTATTTCAACATCCTGCAGAAGGATTCTACTATGTTGTAGCCCATGAGTTTTATATGCTACATGACATAATTTGGCACCACCTGATCTTATGCAGTATCGAGATCGTGTTATCTTCATCGGACAGCACATAGATGAAGAATTTAGCAACCAAATATTGGCCACAATGTTGTACCTTGATAGCATTGAGTCCTCACAGAAGCTATATCTGTACATTAATGGCCCAGGTGGCGATGTGAGTAATTTTGTTGATTAATTTATTTTTTCATGCTTGTTTTGAACATCACTTGCAACCTATTTATCTGCCAGATTATGTTAAAAAATTCATATCATTTTATTACAAATTGAAACAGTTAATTCTTTTCATCTGTAAGTAATGCATGGCTTTGCAAGCTCTTGTTTGCCAACTTTAATAAGATTAAGGGCCCGTTTGGTTCGATTCCGGATTTAGGAATCGTGGAATCGTGGGAATTGAGTGATTCCGGGGAATTGAAGGAATTGAAGGAATTAGATAATTACAGTGTTTGGATGAGTATTTACTGTAGGGAATTGGGAATTGGCCAATTCCTAAATTCTAAATTCCGTTGTTTGGTTGACAAATGGAATTAATCAATTCTATAAGTTGTTAAATTTTTGTGTTTTGTTGACGTAGGGAATTGAGAATTAGCATATCACACAAAATATTAATTTATATATAAATTAATACAGAAATATAATAAACTTAATTTAAAAATTTGTAATTATAGAAATATATGTTAATTAATTATTATTATTTAATATAATATTATTATTTTCATGTAAAATAAATTTTTTAAAAAATAGTTTCTTTTTTATCATATTTTATTTATAAATAATTAGAAAAGTATAATAATGTTATTATTAAATATATAAAAATAATTAAAAATAATAAATATTTTAAAAAGGTCAAAAAAAGGCAGACTATGTAAGTAACTTATTATAATCAATTACAGATTTATTTAATATAATTTTGTTATTATCTTCTAAAATAATTTTTAATAAACATAGAAAATATATACTTATTTTTTGAAAATAATTTATTTGTAAGTAATTTGAGAAATAAAATAATTTTAATTTTAAAATTATTGAAATAATTTTAAAAATTAATAAGATTTTACAAAAAGATCTAAAAATGAAGGGATTTCAGTTTCACTATATGTACAAATATCATAATAAATATTATGATGATTTGTATTTACTACGGAGACAACTTAATATATTAGAAAAGACATCTTAGCAGGTTAATACAAAAGTTCGTTCAAAAGATGATTAAATGCATAGTTTAATTCAACAGGTTATTACAAAATATATAACTACATACTTATATCATCCATAAACTTTTGAAGCCACTTAATTCTGTCCTCATCATCTATATCATCAGCAAATGTCATGCCATCAATCTCGTCCTTATGTAAACGCCTACATGCAAGTTTCAGAAAGGGCTTACTAAATCATTCCCCCTTAAAGTTTATCAAAGTTGGATACACGGCTTTCTTTCAAGAATCCTTTCCAGCAGTTTGAAGGGAGAATGTAACTTGACGCATGCTGATTATCAACTCTTTCATCATCATCTGATCAACAGTTTTCCCCTTGCGCTTACGTGACCTCGATGTATTCTCTGAAGAAGAGGTTTGTTGTTTACCTTTCGACTGACTACCAGTAGTATAGTTGGTAGAAGGTCCCTCTCTATTAACTGCATTTTGAGTATTCTTGTCTACAGAATATTGTTGTTGAGCCTCCTCTCTATTAAAATCTTCTCTAAAAGTATCAAATGTAGATTTAGTCATACTATCAGTAGCATAGTCTGATCCACAAATCAGGAGCAATTCCTCGTAAAGGGGTATACGTGTGTTCAAAATATGTTTAGCTTTCAGAATTTGCTACAAGATTATATTTAAAATATATTAGATGTAACATAAACTGATAATAAATTTAAAAAAGAATAAAAAATAGAAAAAATATATTTCTTTCTTACAGCTATGATATCAATATAGACTTATCCGGATGCTGCGATCATCTTCTCATCTTCAATCCACCCTATCCCATTGAAGTCTTGTACCTTTTTAATGATTGCAACTCGCTTTTTTAATGTCTTTTTATAATGACTTTCAACATTATCAGCGTTGAACTCAGAATTGAACTGTGCATTCATAGCATTTGCAGTTGTGACAAATGCTTGCTTTTTGAAAGACTTGTCTTGCTTTAAACCTGCATGCACTTGTCCAACTAAAAAATTAATAAGAAACTCATAGTTGCTTTTAGACTACACTTTATGTAATCTATGAATCTTGACCTTGGTTGTTCTTTGTTTCGCAAATACTACTTCCAAGTTAGGACTCATGTCAGAAAGTGAGTTGGAGTCCAATGCTTCATATCCATCTGAGTCCATACCTTTTAAACAATAACATAGGCCTTAGTAAACAAGTATAATAATACATATACATTTAATATAAAGAACAAGCATCATATCAAACAAACCAGTATAATAATAGTACATCCACAATACAATTCATGTAAATATAGACACAAGCGAAATAGTTTGATATAAGCAAAAAAGAATAAACACAAAAATATGTTCACAGACACAACTAAATCCTAATGATGATTATAAGCCTCCCACATCTCTGCGGCTATGTTATCCCTCAAACGAATCCACTGGAGATTCTCCTCACGTTGCTCCCTTATTGTTTGATTAATGTAGAATGACTCATTCTCTGCTTCAACCTCGTTCTCATCATCCACATTCATATTTCTGTTCAGTATTTCGTCATTTGGATTAGTAGTCATGATATAATTGTGGATGACGCAACAAGCAAGAACTACATCAACTTGGGTTTTGAATGGAAATAAAGGAGTCGCCTCTAATATATGAAAACGCCCCTTCAAAATCCCAAAAGCTCGTTCAACTTTAGATCTTAGAGATGCATGTCTGTAATTGAATAGCTCTTTTGCATTTTGTGGTGGATGACCCAGTTGTTTCTTCAGATGATATCTCACCCCCCTATATGGTGCAATAAATCCAATCATTATTGGGTAATCAGCATCAATAAGGTAATATTTTCCTTCTATCAATTTTAGATGACCGAGAGGAGGTCGTGAAATAGCATCTTTCAATACCATAAAATCATTTGCAGATCCTTCCTATCCTGCCAAAACATATAAAAATTTAAGACCGGAGTTAACTGCAGCTAAGACATTTTGCATGACACCCTTGCGTCCACGAAAACGTGCAATCATATTCGACGGTACTCTCGCATGCACATGTGTTCCATCAACTAATCCAATATAATCCTACATAAAACATAATCAAATATTAAAAATATGTTTTTAATCAAATAAATCTAATGTGCTATAACAACATAACTTAAACCACGGATAATAGTTATTATCGTTTTCTATGATAGGATGTGTCGAAGCGTCTGCTTGAGACATGAACTGATATCTGATTCCACATATAACTTGTAGGCATGCATTAAAATATCGACTAATTGTCTCACTAGACCTTAAAAAAACTATCTTCATACTTCTATTTCTTGAGTGAAAACTAATATAATGCAAAAATATTGTAAGTTGTTCCTCAATGGTAATATATCTTGTATCGTATAAGAGATTTCGTTCTCGCAACATACTGATCAAATGCATAAATACAGGCACATCTATCTTCAAATAGTCAAAACAGTTATTTCTACCACCATATAAAATATTGTGAAGATTGCCATCCCTGAGAGACTCTCTGTTGGTTATTGGTTCAATGTGCAATTGGTTTTCTCTTCTTCTTCTAATAATCAGTATTATCAAATATGCTGCCACCAAGTAGCAATATCCAGTAGTTCGTATTCTCAACAAATTTAACTCCTTTTCGTCTATCTAATATTTAAATATTTGTAAAAAAAATAATTTATTCATACATTCTCAATTGACTTTTTAATATTTTTAATACTACAAGTGAAGCGAATTAACGAATTAACTTTATAAATCTGACCTGATCAACAAATTGATTTATTATGGTCCAATACGTTTCTTCAGCCCTTCTCTTCACCAGACGCTGCAAAATTTTAATATAAATACACTTATCTAAAAAACCCTCATCGTTAAAATATTTACAATGAGATAAATATAAAAAAATTTCTGAAAAATTCGGGGGTTTTTTTGCAAAAACCCATACCACTGCTCCGGTGCTCTTCTTCCCCAAATTTTCAGACAACCGGTCGGGGCGCTGGAGCAGCTCATGAGCTCGATTGACCTTGGCCGGCTGGAATTGTGGGAAAACAGAGAAAAGTGCAAGGAAATCACGGGGAAAACAGAGAAAAGCACTGCCGAATTCCTCAGGAAACCGTGTTTTCCTCTGTTTTTGCCGGGAAAAAAAATCCGGAATTGAGAGCGGCTGGAATCGGAGGATTCCCTCGATTCCGGTTTCTGGGAATCGAAACAAACACGGGAATGGAGGGAATTGGCTTTCAATTCCCTCAATTCCCCCGATTCCGAGTTCTGGGACTCGAAACAAACACGCCCTAAGTTACATTATTAGAATGAATCTTTTTTTAAGCTTTTGTTTTTTTCGCCGCCCTTCCTGACAATCTCCCTTTAAGTGAAGGATTTTGGTATTTTGCCTTGTAAAAGTTTACAAGCTTGCTAAACATGTGTGTGCATATTTAAGATCTTGTTTTATTCTTCCCTAAGTGATGATATAGTTCATACTTATTTCTTAATTTCTTGTGGTGAAACTTAATTGTTAGTTATAGAAAATACTATCCTATAGCAAATGGTCAATTATTAGTTAATTATCTTTCTATTGTTCTCTATATTAGCTCTCTAAAATTGTAGCATATATTCGCAGGTGTTTCATACAGTGTTATTGATTTTTAAGTTTGCAAATAATAAGTATTTTGTGATTTTGTGTTTAATTAACTCATGCTTGAGAATTCCTAGTATTGATCTTTGTAAAGTGTTCACTTCCATGATGCAGATTACTCTTCCAAAGTTGAGGTGTTTTTCAGAATCTTGTTGTTAATTTTGCATTGTTGTCAAAAATTCCATTGTAGTGTTATCTACAAATGCAGAATCAATTCCCATAAGGAATCTTTTACCTATATCTGTCTTGTTCTCAAGGTTGATGTATTGCTGTTTTGCTTACCTCTTTCTGTGTTTGGTTTGTAAACTGTTCTGGTTACCCTGAGAATTTTTCTTTCTGCAAAAAGGGCAACTTTGAACGTTGCCATATAACTTCTGCCTAATTTGAGCAAGCTACTAAACAAAACATTGATGCACTTGTGCACTCATGTTTATGAAGAGACAATGGTGGCAAACTGTGGGCATGGTTGCATCTACTAAATACCACAGAATCAAAGTTCATTTTTTCCAACCATCTAAGATTATTTTTATATGAATCTTATTATTATTTATTACAATTTTGTTGGACGTATTAGAACTTCCTGGATATGAGGACTTGTTATCATGATGACACTGACGTTTACACTAGCTTTTCTATTTTATTGCTAATTGGTTATTATCTCCAGCTTACTCCAAGTATGGCCATATATGACACCATGCAAAGCTTGAAAAGTCCAGTTTCCACACAATGCGTAGGCTATGCTTACAACTTAGCAGCATTTCTTCTTGCAGCTGGAGAGAAGGTTTATCTGTTAATTCTTATGTTTTCTTTAATGAAACATATTATTCTTCTAGGTTACTAATTTTCTGTGTTCACAATGTTTTGTACTCTATGAAGGGTAACCGTGCAGCAATGCCTCTTGCTCGAATTGCTCTTCAATCACCAGCTGGAGCAGCACGTGGCCAGGTTTGGCTTATTGTTAATGATATACTTGTATTGTCAGAATTTTTCATGATTCACCTGTGTTTCTGTTGTTTTATGAAGGCTGATGACATTCGTAATGAAGCCAATGAGCTTCTTCGGATTCGAGACTACCTATTTGGGGAGTTGGCAAAAAAGACTGGTCAACCCCTTGAGAAGGTATGTATTTTTCTCTTTGCTGCTCATCGTTTATTTTATTTGGCCTACAATTTCTAAGTTGAATCCTTCACAGACAATGGAAATAGTTTTAGATTCTTTGTTCTGCAAGCATGTTCAAGATGGTAATCAGATATGAGTTTGGCAGTTGTAGAGATCTGGTATGCCTACAATGTTACCAGAATTTTTTTATATACACTAACATATTAGCTTCCGAGTCATATTATTAAGAATTTTGAGTTTCCACTAGATCTGCTCCAGGAGTCAAAGCTAAACTAACTTAATTCCCTTTTAAACTTGATATTAACTCTAAGAAAGTGTTTGAAATTGTTTGGAAATATGCAGTCCTTTGTTTGGAACGGGGAAGCATTTAGTCCTCTTGCCTTTCAACCAATCATACTTATGGGAATACTAATCATCTAGAACACAAGGAAATCAGGTAGAAGGACTAAGCTAGTTAAAAGCAGATGACTTACCTTGCACTTTTCTTCGAGCCTGTTCTTAAATTTAGCAATCCAGGAGCCTGGTGAAATATGCACACTTGATTCCAGGATATCTTGTAGCAGATTTACTATCATCCTTGAGGAAGTTCTTCAAGCGAGGAAATTCAATTCCAAGCCAATTAAGAAACTTTAGAGGATAATGTTCTGCCTATTACCCAAGGGTGTTTTTACTTACAGTTAGTGGAATTGGGTTGTAAGTATGTAGTTAAACTTATTACTTCAATTAATTGAGGTTAATCCTATTTCTTAGACTATTCCCAATCCCAAAACTAGAAGAAAAAGGAAGGTCATACATCCATCAATATTTGCCTGCAACAAATTTGAATGTTTTGGATTTGTATCTGAAAGATCAGTTGTAATTTTAAGATATTGATGTTTTCACTTTGCATGCTGATAAAATTTCTCATGAAGTAATGAAATTGTTCAACCATGTAATGGTGCAGATTAACAAGGATCTAAGTCGGATGAAGCGTTTCACTGCACAAGAAGCTGTGGAGTATGGACTAATTGATCGTGTCCTCAGACCCGCTAGAATAAAGGCTGATGCTCCTCGCAAAGAATCTTCAGGGTCTGGTCTTGGCTGATTATTATGTTGGCTTGGAAATTGTTGGAAGATTCAGACACTTTTCAAATTTTCTGATGCCTTTGCTCCTATTCATTTTCTTTTTTGGCAAAATCTAGTGCGGTGGTAGTTATGAATTAGACTGAGCAATATGCAATGCAGACAGGATATATTATTTTGTAAATGATGTTGAATTTGAACTTGGAATTGGTTAACTAGGCTGAAGTGTTACTGCATTATAATGTTGCAGGTTTTCTTACATTCTTCTTCATGCTGTGTCATGAATGTATGAGACTCAGTGTACCCAGGCTTGTGGCAATCTAACCAAAATCTTACTTGGGCACAACTGTTTTGGTCGCTGTCTTTGGAAGGCGGCCATCGATCCAGCCCTTGATTTCCAAGGGTCCGGATTGCAAAGTGGAACCTTGAATGAATATACGTGCCAAATCCGTATTCTTATTCGTAAATTAAAGGTTTAGATTAGTTGCTGCTCTTGCGGGGGTGGCGACGGAATCCAATTTTTCTCAGAAGGTATGTACCATGAAAATATTTAGGGCGTGCTTGATTTGGGGTTAGGAAAGAGATCAGACTAAAATTTGAGGCCAACTCACTAGTCAGATTAGTAGTTAGTTCGACTTAAACTGTGCTAATCTGAAACCAAAACATGCCCTTAGGACTTAAATTTGAATATCAAGAAGTCAGGGACAACATGCAAATTCATATGTTCTGGCAGTCTCGGTCCAGAATCTCCAGATCTTATACTGTAGAGAATCCTGAATCTGGTTGACACCAGTCCCAAGTTTGTAATTGATCAATATTATAGTTCCATCTATAAGCTTTCCCATCAAGACTGGGCACGTGGCTCTTGCGCTTGAAGCAATCGGCTACTTCCCTCGCCCACCTCCAAAACGCCAACTTACAAATAGGACCCGGGCTCCAGAAACTCTCTAGTCTCAACCAACCCACTTCTACCACTTGTGACAATCTACTACTCCTTCCAAAAGTTTTGCGCAAAAATGGCAAAGATGCTGCCATCCACTGTTGAGCTCTTCTTCTCTCAGCCAGTAGCAGCAGCTCCTGATCCTTCTCTCCTGGGCTTTGCCTCTGCACCTTCATCATAGCCATTCTCTTGCTCAGCAGCAATGGAGCAGTTCCCAGGTCTGCTTCAATCGCTGCCATGGAAGAACAAGTGACTTTCGAAGAGTCGGTAGAGCGAGAAGATCAGTACTGCGAAGAAGACGCCGAAGAAGAAGGAGAAGATGCGGAAGACATTGAGGAAGAGGCGGCGAGCGATGGCGGCGACGAAGACGATGAGCTGAAGAGGAGAACGGAGGAGTACATTGAGAAGATGAATAGAATGTGGAAGGCAGAGAAGGAGATGCTTGTTTGCTGAGGTTGCATTGATGGGAAAATTTTTAGTCATTGAGCTTTTCTTGGTGATTGGATTAAAGATTACGAAAGGAAATAAATTTATCACGCTGAGGAAATAATTGGCCCTCGTTTGATCATGGGTTAAGAGAAAAGCTAAATGATAAAAAATTTCACAAGTACAATCCAATCCAACGTTGTACGTTTAAATGACCGAAAAATTGACAAGCACAAAACCAAATGTTGGTAAACAAAGCAATGGAATTTTATTTTGTGTGTACTCTTGCAAACTAATAAAATTTTGAATATTACATGTAATCTTGGAGAAAATGTGTTTTCCTTTTCACTTATCCTTCCGTGTTAAGGAGCCATTTGGTTCGATTCTGAATTTAAAATTATGAAATCAAGATAATTAAGTGATTACGAGAAATTAAAAAAATTAAAAGAATTAAATAATTTCAGTATTTAGATAAGTAATTTTTGAATGGAATTGGGATTTGGCTAATTTATAAATTCTAAAATTCCGTTGTTTGGTTAACAAATAAAATTGATTAATTTTATTAATTTATTAAATTCTTGTGTTTGGTTAGAGTAGAAATTGAGAATTAGCATATTGTACAAAATAATTTTTAATAAACTTAAGATATGCATATTTTTTGTAAAAAATATTTAATTTGTAAGTAATTAGAAAATTATAATAATTGTAATATTAAATTATTAAATTGATTTATACAATCTTCTTATTTCAAAAGCTTATAGCTATAAACATTTAATTGATGATAATAAAAAAGAAGGAGGTGACATAAACAAAAACATGATATTATAAGAAATCAGTTTCACTATATGTATAAATATCATAATAAATATTAAGATGATTTGTATCTACTATAAAGACAACTTAGTATATTAATACAAAAGACATCTTAGCATATTAATATAAAAAACCACTTAGTAGGTTAATACAAAAGACCGTTTAATGGGTTAATACAAAAAATAATTTAGTAGGTTAATACAAAGGATTACTTAGCAGGTTAATATAAAATATGTAATTAGATATTTATATTGTTCAGAAACTCCTAAAGTCACTAAATTCTGGCCTCATCATCCATGTCATCGACAAATGTCATATATCAACATCGTCCTCATGTAAATGCCTACATGCAAATTTCAGAAAGGCAATACTAAATCATTTCCCTTTGAATCTTATCAAAGTTAGATATAGGGCTTTCTTCTAAGAATCTTTTCCATCTGTTCGAATGGCGCATGCCACATTGCGCACACCGATCATCAATGCTTTCATCATCATCTGATCAATATTTTTTCCTTTTCGCTTACGTGATCTCGATATATCTTCTGAAAAAGAGGCTTGCTGCTACCCTTTCGACTGACTACCATCGTTATGTTTGGTAGAAGGTTCCTCTCTACCAACCACATTTTGGGTATCCTCGCCTACAGAATGTTGTTGTTGAGTCTCCTCACCATAGAGTGCTGAACATGAAAACAACTACATTTATCCTCAAAACCAAATGGAATGCCAAACAAACCCTATACTTGAAATATGAGTACTATGGCCAGATTACCAACTAAAAGACTTGCAAATCCATGAATGAATCAAAACACAGGTCGCTCCTTCTCCTCCTCCTCCTGTTCCCCACTTCCCCACTTAATCTGCTATACTGATTCCTCCTCCTCCTCCTACTGCTCTGCTCCCCACTTCCCCACAGAGCATGGAGACGAAGCTAGCACGGGGCTATGGTGGCGCAGATCAGCTAGGGATGAAGCTCACACTAAGAAGCCCCATGCGAGCTCGGACCATCAGCTCACAGAGTCGAAGAGGACCTTGGACTAACAGACGACCTTCGGCCGACAGCACACAAAGCTGGAGACGAGATTGGACCAGCAGACGAAGCTTACATGGGGCAATGGTGGCGTAGATCAGATAGAGATGAAGGTTGAACGAAGTAGTGAGCTTCGACTGGCAGCACGCAGAGTCGGAGACGAGGTTGGTCTGGCAGCGCACGGAGTTGAAGACGAGCACACGAAGTCAGAAATGAGCTTGGACCAGTAGACGAGTTTCGACCGACGGAGCATGTTATCGGAGATCAGCTTCCACTGGCAAGCGTAGATCGACCACAAAAGGCACAAATCGAGCACGACCAGCGTCGGCTCACCATGGAAGGCATAAATCAAGTGCGGCAAGCACTGATCGTGCTCGATCACTGACGAAGACGCAGATCAAGTTCGAGACGCGGTCGAGCATGGAGAAGATGAGCGGAAATGATGTTTTCTGGAGGAAAAGCCTGCACTCCCGCGTGGGAAAACAATAAGAATTCAGACGTGGGACCCACTTCAATTCTCCTGGAATTGGTGTCTTCCGCAACAAAAAGCCAAGAATTCAAAACCGGAATTCAGAAGAGTTGAAAATCATTCAATTCTTTTAATTTCTGGATATAGAATTGAACCAAACACAGTAATACAAAAAATTGACTTTCAATTTTTTTAATTCTTTTATTTCGGATTTGAGGAATCAAACCAAATAACTCCTAAAAACTATCAAATTTTACTGTGAAACTCGACGGGGAGAAGCTGCAATTTTCTTGTTGCTCTTTTCGCGTGTACTTCTGTCTATGACAAAATCAGAAATAATAAATTCACAACCAAATAAAAATAAAAAAATCTATATATTTAAAGAAATACCGCTGATTGCTTGTTTATTTATAAACCAAAAGAAAACTCAAAATATGCACATAGGTAAATCATTTTAATTAAAAACAAATAAAATTGTATAAAATGCATCGACTTGCGTCAAAGGATACTCATCAATTTCGAACCCTGAAACTCATGTTTGACAAAAATGCCATAAAACATATTTTACCTGGCTCGCCGGGTTGTGCCACGTACGCGAAGGCAATCAAGGACTGATGGCTCATGGCTTCACGAAGATGCTCACCGTGAAAGAACACGCTAGTCTGCCACGGCGCGGATTGAGCTCACGAAGAAGATCGATGGAACGGATCGAGAACAGAGGAGAGAACGGATTTTTCACATGTTGGATTAGTCTTTGACCCAACCAACCAATGAGCTATTGACAGCCGTTAACGATGAGGGCATATGATAAAGCGAATGTAATCTTCGTGGCTGCGTGAACTTCAAAACTTTTTAAGGGTATATACCAGAAATTTTCCAAAAAAAAAAAAAAAAAAAACAAACAAACACAAAAACATAAAAACTCATTTGTTATTTCTTTGACGCTAGGGATAATTGCATCCATATCCTTCAAATGTTTCGATGTCACATATTAATCCCTCAAGACATACTTAACGAAGATTTTAAACTCTGATTGAGACTGAAATGTTTCAGTAGAAAGTGCCACATATCAGGACGAGAATCGGTTTTGATATTTACGGCTTTTAATTCTTCTTCCTCCTCCACAGCAGCTGTCCTCCTCCTCTTTCTTCTTCTGCAGCAACAAAAGTTTTTCTTCTCTTTTTTTTTTTTCTTCTTCTATAGCAGCAAAATTTTTCTCCTCCGCCTCTTCATTCTTCTCATTCTTTTGCATCTTCTGCAGCAATAACAACAATTGCTCCTCCTCTTTCTCCTCCTCCTTCCTCTTCTTTATCATCATTAACAACAACAACAGTTCTTTTTCTCCTTCTTCTAATGCAATGGATAGTACTAAGAGTTTCTTCTCTGATGTAGTGTGATTTCTAATGCCGGTTTAACTTCGATGATATACCGAATCACAATGACCGACTTGGTAAAACCAGATAGGTGTGAACCGAAACTACAGTCGCCAATTGAGATGACTGAAGGTCGAGCTTCGAAGTAGCTAATTGAGGTGAATTCTCCAAATTAGAAGTTCAATAAGTTCTGAATCTAAGACCAGGTCATTAATTGATACATCCAAGGTTAAATTTGCTTTGACATTGAGACATGAGAAGTTCGATATCCTCGACTGATACCGAACCCTTGCGTGGGTTAATTACACTATAAGAAAATTGTACCGAGCTGTGAATGGGCTCAGATGCTTCGATTAGCGCATAGCAGAGATTGAATAATCACGAGATTTTATCCTTACTCTTTTATCCCTGATCCACAAGAAAAAATGTGTGGGGTCTTCTCTAAAAGCCTTCTTGGAAAAGTATAAATTTTTTTAAAAAAATTTTAGGGCATATTTATTTTCTAGGAAAAATTAAATTTTGGAAAATTTAAAAATTTTAATGTTCGTTTTATAAAAAATTTAAATTCTTAGAAAAATACAATATTTAATTTCAAAAATTTTGATTTTCAATCTATGGAGCATCACTTTGCTACACTCTAATATGAATCGAAGCTGGTTCAAACTATGGCAAATATTTACTTGCAAGACAAGTCTAGAGTCGGAAAGAATACTTTATGTAAGAATCTTTCGATAATTAATTTGATAAGATTTTTTAGTACAGTGTGTAATAGTAGAGAATGTCTACTTTAGACAGTTGGAGGTGGAGGAAATAGAGAAAACCCCTGAACTTATTGCTCTTTTTGGGTGTATATAATAGATAATAATAATAATAATAATAATGATGGATGAACTTCCGTTAGAAGTTGGAGTACTTTGGTAGAAAAATTTGATGGAGAATCTACTCATGCACTAGTGCCGTAAAATGACGAGTTGACTTGCATTGCTAAATATTTATAATTGTGTCTTCTCACATTTAATGTACTTTATTAATCATGAGACATGTTATTAAAACGAGAGACTTGTTGATAAAACCCTAAGGTTGTGTTTGGAACGGGCTCAGGCTCAGGCTGATCCCGTCTTGACCTGATTATTTTTTAAACACTCAAAATTTGACCGCACTAATATTATTTTATTCATTTAAATTTACACCAGGTTTTGACTAAAATACCCTTACGTAATCTGAACCGTTAGATCAAAATCCAACGGCTCAGATCAGGGTCATGTGAAACCCTAACTATTTAAGTCCCACGGCGCCCCCCGCCCCTCGGACGCCGCCGCCAGCAGCAGACGCCGCCCTCCTTCTCCGCCGGCGAGCTCCGCGTGCGAGCTCGGCCGCTGGGGAAGATGAACAGTACTGTATCAACAGTACTCAAACGGAGGGTATTTTGGTCCACAAAAAATTTTAACCATCTGTTGACCAGATCAGTAACCAAACACGATTTACTTGACCACATTAGCGTTTTACACTTTACCCCTTCCTTTAATCTTGAGCTTGACCATGAGCCCGTTCCAAACACACCCTAAGGTGATAAGTCTCGTGTTGAGTTTGTGGCATAAAAGGAGGTCGTTGGGATCCACCGAACTAATGATGTGGCAAAAACTAGAGATAAATTGAGCTGATAACATGACAAAATCATAAAGATTTGCTGAGTTGATGATATAGAAGAATTGTGGAAATATGTCAAGTTGATGTCACGAGAAGCTGACTTGAGTTAGATTTGGCCTAGAGGCGGTTTAGTAGATTGCTCTCCTATCACGATGAAATTAGTCAAAAATGGAAGTCCATGATATTTTTTAAATAATTAATTTAAATTTATAATAATTAAAATATTCTAGATATTCAATATTTTTTTAATAATTAAATTGAAATTTTAATAATTAAAATATTTTAGATATCTAAGTTATTTTTTAAAGAATATAATTAATATTAATTTTCAAATTTTTGAGTATTTAATTATGGTTCACTCGAATGTTTGAAAAAATAATAAATAAAAATATCTCAAATCAAACAAAGAATTCAAAATTTTAGAATTTATAAATTCCTCAAATAAAATAGACGAAAAAATTTAAAATTTCAAGATTTTTAAATCCCGGAAATCTAATTTTTCAAAACACCAATTTCTCGCAAAAACAAATATGCCTAAACATATAGTAGCTCAGAAAAGGTTTTATTGGTAATTTATTATGGACCCCCAATATCAGAATTGATGGGGACTCTATTTAACTTGTTGCCATTCTCCCTCCTGCTATCCAAGGTGGCCCGTAAACAGCCGAAAGACAATTTCTGTGCTGATGACAGAGCCAATTTCGGTCGAAGTCGGGAGAAAAGAGAGATTGAGGTATAAAGGAATTTTTTTTTTCATGCAATGCAAGATATCTCTATTGAAATTGGGGTCAGAAGAGGTGTTGAATAGAAATATCTCTTATTACCAAAAAGAAAAAAATCAGGGGCAATACACAAGTATTAAATATTTGAGTATGAATTAATACTGAAAGATCTCATAGATTTACTTGCAATTATCCCTTAACTTGATTGATGCCAATCAAGAATTTATCAGCAAAACAAAAGCTAACAAAGCCATTGTCGTACTCGACATCGAGTACAAACATTATTTATGCATATGTGAGCATATGTAGCGGAAAATATCGATATCCACCACAATTCACGATGTAGAAGAAAAACAGAAAAGAGAAAAATATAGCAGAGAAGAGATATATGTGGCAAAAACGATCCAGATGATATTGTATTGATGAGAAGAGAAAAGGGAAGATTATAATGATGGAAACGAAACTCTAATATCACCAACTCTCACAAAAGACTAAGTAACCTAACCGTCACAAGATGTATTGAGAGTATTGATCAATATCTCTTTCTCTCACTCTCTTTTGAAACCCTTACATCAATGGTGTATTTATACATGTGACCTAACTATGTTTGAGTCAAAATAGAAGACTGACTCAAATAAAATTTTTACTAATTTAAGTCTTCTAGTAGAAAATAAATCTATATAAGGATTAGGCCCACTAAATTGCTTCCTAATATAATTAAGATTCTCCGAAAAATCTGAATTCGAGACACAATTAAGCCAATAATCTCCATCTTGGCTCGAATAATCTTATCCTCTGAATTTGAATCTTCAATAGATATCTTTGTCATTACCTCATGGGGCAGGACCAACGACCTTGAATATTGATCAAGTCCAAACTGAGCTTGAATTTGTCAATCGGAATTACCTTCGTTAACATATCTGCAGGATTTCTTGAAGTATGAATCCTTTGTAAAGAAATCTCACCGTCTTCAATAGTATCCCGAATAAAATGAAATCAGACATCTATATGCTTTGATCTGGCATGGTACATTTGGTTCTTCGCAAGGTGTATGGCGCTCTGACTGTCACAAAAAATAGGAAGAACATGTTGAGAAAAACTAACTTCACTTGCCAATCCTTTTAGCCATAGAGCTTCTTTGACGGCTTCTGTAGCTGCCATATACTCAGACTCTGTTATAGATAATGTCACAGTTGACTGTAAGGTACATCTCCAACTAATAGGTCCTCCACAAAGAGTGAAAAGATAACTAGTGAGGGATCGTCGTCGATCAAGGTCTCTAGCATAGTCTGAGTAGACGTAGCCAATAATTTTGGTCTCTTGCACTGTATTCCTGTCGAAACATAAACCAATATTAAGAGTACCTTTGATATATCTTAATAGCCATTTCACAGCTTGCTAATGCTCTTTTTCTGAATTTGTCATATAACGACTAATAACGCTGACTACTTGTGCAATATCAGGTCTTGTGCATACCATAGCATACATTAGACTTCCAACAGCACTTGAAAATGGGATGTTCTCCATGTATGCATACTCCTCATCTGTAGAAGGATATTGTTGAGCTGAAAGCTTGAAGTGAGATTTCAAAGGAGTACTGACGGGTTTTGAATTCTGCATGTGAAAATGAGAAATAATCTTCTCGAGATACTGGTTCTGTTTGAGCCATAATTTGCCATGCTTTCGATCTCAATCAATCTCCATACCGAGAATCTTTCTTGCAGCACCTAAATCTTTCATCTCAAATTCTTTTTTTATTTTAAACTTTAGATCATTCAATAGAGATATGTCTTGAGTAGCGACAAACATATCATCAACATAAAGAAACAATATAATAAATGAGTTATTGGCATGCATCTTAAAATAAACACAACAATCATATTTGTAGTAGATGAAATCTTGTCCCAGCATAAAACTGTCAAACCTTTTATACCATTGCCTTGGAGATTGTTTCAAACCATAAAGTGATTTGTTCAACTTGCAGACAAAATTTTTTGTGCCTTTTTGGATGGACCCTTCAGGCTGTTGCATAAAAATTTATTCTTCTAATTCTCCATGCAGAAAGGCAGTTTTGACATCAAACTGTTCTAACTCAAGATTATGAAAAGCAACTAAAGCAAGTAGAAAACGAATAGATGTGTGTTTAACCACAGGAGAGAAAATTTTATTAAAGTCAATATCCTCCTTTTGTGAATACCCTTTTGCAACTAAACGGGCTTTGAATTTAACACCATCTATCTCAGAGAAATCCTCTTTATTTCGAAATACCCATTTGCAACCAATTGCTCTTTTACCTTCTGATAATTTCACTAGATTCCAAGTATGGTTCTTTTGAAGGGAATCCATCTCTTCATTCATAGCAGCTTGCCACTGAGAAGAATTCTTATCCTGAACTGCTTCTTTATAGGAAGAAGGATCACCATTGTAAGTAACTAAAGCAAAAGCTACCATATCTTCAAAATTATACTTTTTAGGTGGCTTTATTTTTCTTTGAGATCTTCAAAGTGGAGTCTTTTCAGAAATTTGATCATTAGAATTTTCTTGAGGTTGGGCATACTCTGAATATCTTCTTATGAAAGAACTACATACTCCACCTCCGCTTGCGTTATATCATTGGGACCTTTCTTGAGAGATTTTAGCATAATACTTTCATCAAATACTATATCTCTCTCAAAAATTACATTTGAAATATTAGGATCCCACAAACGATAGCCTTTGACACCTTTGGCATAACCTAGGAAAATACACTTTTTGGAATGTGCATCTAAGTTATCCTTGACAACATGCACATAAGTAGGGCAACCAAAAATCTTTAAAGAAGAATAATTTGCAGGTTGACCAGTCCATACCTCTTCAGGAGTCTTGTAATTAATGACTGTTTGAGGAGAGCAATTCACAATGAAGCATGTTGTATTGACTGCTTCTGCCCAAAAATCTTTATCAAGATTAACTGTACTGAGCATACTACATGCTTTCTCCAACAAGGTTCTGTTCATCCTTTCAGCCACACCATTTTGTTGAGGTTTTCCTGGAATGGTAAAGTGGCGTTTGATGCCTTCATCTTCACAAAATTTGAGAAACTTTGTTGATTTGTACTCTCTATTATTATCACTTCTGAGGTATTTGATTTTTCTGCCTGTCCTTTTTTCAATTGAAGTTTTCCACCATTTGAAAATAGAAAACACTTCGGCTTTGTGATGCAAAAAATAAATCCACACTTTTTTTGAAAAAATCATCAATAAAACTGACAAAATAACGAGCACCAGATTTTGATGGAATAGGAGAGCACCACACATCAAAATGAATATAATCAATTAAGCCTTTAGTGCAATAAGTACCGGTGATAAACTTTACCTTGAACTGTTTACCATAAAGACAATGCTCGCAGAAATCCAATTTGCATGAGTTAAAGCCTTTCAGTAATTTTCTTTTGTTGAGCTAACTCATATAACCGAGATGCATATGCCATAAGTGGGTCATATCAGAAGAAGAAACCTGAGAAATTACTGCTCCACTTGCAACGATTTTTCCTACTAACTTATACAAATTTCCATGCTTTAGGCCCTTCATCACTATCAATAAGTCTTTACCAACCTTAAAAACTCCACCTTCAGTAGAATACTTATAACCAGTAGAATCCAAAACATACAAAGAGATCAAATTCTTTTTCAAATCAGGAACATGTCTAACATCAGTAAGAGTTCTAATAATATTATCAAACATCTTAATTTTGATTGTTCCAATTCCAACAGTTTTGTATGGATTGTTATTACCCATCAAAACTAAACCACCATCATAGGACTTGTAGTCTTCAAACCAATCTTTATTAGGACACATATGGTAAGAACAACCGGAATCAAGAATGCAAATATCATGGTAACGATCAAAATTAGAACTAATAGAGAAAACATTATCAAAATCATCATCAGAACTCTCTTCAACAACTGATACTTGTTCTTTGGCTTGCTCTTTAGATTGAGATTCTCTTTCTTTATTTGCTTTGAGCTTCCAACACTCTTTAATTGCATGTCCCATCTTCTTACAATACCTACAGTTTATTTCTTTGGATTTGGATCTAAAACGACTTGTCTTTGATTTTTCTTTGGTACGACCTCTGACAATTAATGCTTCTGAGTGTGATACATCCTTTCCAATTTTTTTCAAATATTCATTAGATAGAAGGGCAATAGAAATATTGTCAAATTTCAAATCCTTCCCATACATGAAAATAGTTTTAAGATTCTCAAGAGAAGGAGAGAAGAACGATAATAAAATAATTATATTGTCTTCATCTTCAATTTTAATATCAATGCTTAACAATTGAGAGATAAATTTATTGAAAGTATTAAGATGATCAAGTATATTCGTACTTTCTCTTATTTGAAAATTGAAAAATTTCTGTTTTAAGTAAATGCGATTTGAGATAGACTTACTTATATATTTATTTTTCTAGCTTTTTTCATAACTCTGAAGGTGATGTTTCATCAAGAAACGAATAAAGTATCTCATCGGTGAGACTGAGGATGATTGTGCTATGTGTACTATCTTTCTGGTTTCCCAGACACTTTCGGTGACATCTTTAGGCTTGACATCCTCCAATGTGTTTTTCAACCCTTGTTGAGTATGAATTGCATGAACTCTTGCTTGCCAAATAGGAAATTCTTGCTTTCCATTGAATTTCTCTATATCGAACTTCGTAGTAGATATGTTGAATCAAGCTCTGATACCACTTGTAGCGCAAAATATCGATGTCCACCACAATTCACGATGTAGAAGAAGAACAGAAAATTGGAAAAGATATATGTGGCGAAGACAATCCAGAGGATATTGTATTGATGAAAAGAGAAAAGAGAATATTACAACGATGGAAACGAAACTCCAATATCACCAACTCTCATAAAAGACTAAGTAGCCTAACCGTCACAAGATGTATTGAGAGTATTGATTAATATGTATCTCTCTCACTCTCTTTTGAAACTCTTATATCAATGGTGTATTTATAGATGTGACTTAATTATATTTGAGTCAAAGTAGAAGACTGATTCAAATAAGACTTTTATTAATTTAAGTCTTCTAGTAGAAGATAAATCTAGATAAGAATTAGACCCACTAAATAATTTCCTAATATAATTAAAATTTCCTGTAAAATGCGAATTCCAGACACAATTAAGATAATAAGCACATAACAGCTCAAATTATTATTGATCAATAACCAACAACACTAATCAGGGAACGTACGACAATTCTCATGGACTCGGCGGGCTTGGCTTGGGAGAGATGGGGATGCAGTGTCGCACGTCTCTGATAATAAAGCAGACCACGTCCGCCTGCGCCACACTGTCGCTGCTCTCTTTCAGCGTACTCGGCGGCGCCGGCGGCGTGCACACACTGTGGCCCATATAGTAGTAACATATCGGATCCGGTGTCACCTCGCCTGTTACAAGATTATTCAGTCCTAAAAATCCTTACAAAACAATGGTATTTGTATGTATACGATCACAGGTTTTTTGGATAAGAGAGCAAGTCAGTGTAAAGTCTGATGTCTTCTTACTGAGCGAGGCTGATCGGAGTTCTCTAGCGTTCAGAGGGGAGACGATCGTACCGGCGACGACGGGCACGGCGAATGCGAAGCCGAAGAAACCATGTTGCTCTTCTTCTTCTCTTGTAATGTTGTTGTGAGTGGTGGTTCTTGGTTAATCTATCTGTAGTGTGTGCTGGAAATCTATCAATCGAGATCTCAGTCACATTTTCTAATATGTGAAGCAGGTTTGGCTTGATAAATTTGACCCTCCGGAGTGTCGAGTCCAAAGTCCAAAAGCAAGTAGCTTAGATAGAGAACATCTCTACCGTCCGTCCGATATGTCTTGGATTCGTTATGGACGCGGATCTTGAAGCGTTAAGACGTGCCGCAGAAATTGTTGGCCTTCTCCCGCCACCATTATTCACAAGTGGAGAAAAGAGCTGAAGGTGATGCAGCGAAGATGGATGGTGAATAGGTTTCCTCGACGGCTGCGAGTAGTAGATCGAATGAATCAGCAGACAAGTCCGAAAATGAATTGGTTGGGTCACATTTGACCCTAAATATATAACTTGTTTTGATTAATTTGATTTTTGTTGCGTCTTAAGTTCGTCCGATATTAATTTGGTAATCCAAACGAGCCCATTTAAATTGTGAGTAAGCAAAGTTAATCACATACTGATGAGATCAACACATTAATTTTCATCTGCTCATCCAAACAATGATTGAAAATAAGACTGTCGATGAGCTTAAGTTGCCATTAATTAGCGATGAAGTTTCGAAAATATTGAATAATTTCTCAACTTTAAAGGGTTTTTATAAAAATTATACAAAACAAAAAAATATAAATGAAGTCAATAACGAATTTTGAAAGAGTTTCTGGTACCTTCCTTCACATGAAACTCGCGGTCTCTTATTGAGCATCGATGTAAAACTGAACGCATGCTCTCGCGAGCAGAAAACGAGGCTTGTGTTATTATTGGTTTGCATTCCGCTCTTTACACGGACACACAAAGATTACCTGTGTTACTGATTTACCTGCATCAAATTATCTGTTTAACTACAAATTGTTCAAGCAAAACACCAAATTATCCAGTTTTGACATAAAAGGATTAATTTTGATCTTTACCCTATTGATAACTAAGATTACACAGAAAAGGATTAATTTTGATCTTTATCCTATTGATAACTAAGATTACATCTATCTTATAACCTAAGCTTATTTCATTAGATTTGTTAAAACAGGACAACTTTGTTGTTCAAAAAAGTCCACAATCAAAATCAAAATAAAAAGATAAAACTTTGCGGTTGGTTGTATTAAACCATGTTCTGATACTGTTTTACAAATAAATCAAACCTCAATTGCATATAACATTTTGAAATTTTATCAAATTATTTATTTTTAAATTAAAAGTATATATAATTTTAATTTTTTTATCAAATTACATATTTTTCTTCGAAAGTTAAAAATTATATATAACTCTTTTAAATCTTATCAAATTATATATTTTTAAAATTTAAAAATTATATATTGTTATTGAATTATTAGATATGTTATTAAAACTTTATTGAGTATAAATTTAGCATTAGAATTATAAATATTTAAAAATATATATTGTTTGATACTATTTAGACTGAACTAAAATGATAAATATATTCTTCATCTACTTAAAGGAGGTATTGGCGCTTCGAACATTATTGAAAAACTCTCTTTTATCCATTTGAGAGGTTTATTTCGGATTAAAAATAGTCCAAGGTATAAAATAATTATTTTATCTTTGACGTAGTTTAAACTCATTTCAATTTATCTCATATTAAATTTTTATTCAAAATATAAAGTGATAATTTTGCTTTTGACCTTATTAAAAACGTATTCTCTATTATACCACCTTTGATTAAATGAAGAATATTTTGTATTTTCACTTTAGTTTAAACGATGGCAAACAATATATATTTTTTTGAATATTTCTAATTATAATGATAAATTTACACCGAAAAAGATTTTGTACAATATATTTAACAACCCAATGAAAAAAAATATATAATTTTTTAAAATTTATAAAAAAAATATGTAAATTGATAAGTCTTTAAAGAGTTATATGTAATTTTTTAGACTTTAAAAAAAATAATTTGGTAAAATTTTAAGGAGTTATATATAATTTTTAAATTTAGAAGAAAAATAATAATTTGACAAAAATTTAATGAGTTATACGTAACTGACATATAAATCAGTAATATGTGTGTGTTTTTTTTTTGGAAATATTAAAATGATAAGTGATTTTCTATGATACAAATGACAATTTTTTTTGGGTAAGAAATGACAAATCTACTGGTCAAAAAAAAAAAAAAAAAGAAAAAAATCCGAGGCATGGTAAATTCAAACATAGCATTTAGATTAAGACCAGAAGAGCACGGGTCTCACTTGTTCTTTGATCCCGGCCGTCTACGAGACAAAAGGAATGGTGGGGATCTTGTTCAATGCATTCCTGCATAGGGCATGTCCTGCTACATGCGAATTCTTGTATGACTACTCTTGAACGCATGGTTTCGATATAATAGCCGCCGTATGTAAAACAAATAGATGATGAATGAGGCAAAAGAGACTGCACTCTTATCTGTCAATGAAAATTGCAAATAGAGCAATAGTGAGTTCAACTTAGCTCATAAAAATTGACAAAATGTGGATCCTTCTCAAGCAAAACAAGAAGCGATTGACGCACAAGTTGAATCGTTCCAAGGAAACCCTGAGCTCCCAGACAGCCAGATAATCAGTTGGGCAGTTGAGTTGTCTAAATTTGTTGAAGAATCGAGATAATTTCTTGGATCACTTGATAATACTTCAAATTTTGGTTCGATTTGGCATCTCTGATAAAGTTTGCAATTTATGCATTCGTTTTGGATAAAAACCTTGGAAAAGTTCAGATTTCTACATTTGGCCAAAGCAGACATGATTTCCTGAAGCTTAAGATAATTGATGTCATCGCGTGGTTCAACTTACATCAAATAACCTGTCCAAAATAATAAGAAATCCGAAACCTGCTTTATCCTGGATTATGGCAGCATCAGAATTAAGTAAGATCCGTTTTCTTGAATGTGTCTTCAAAGTCTCCTGTATCTTCTTTATCAAAGCCTCACTAAGGCTTTCGACAAGGGAACCTGATATTTCTATACTCGTTTGCCATGGTCAAGCCGGGCTTTCTTCGGCGGAACTTCTTTTCTCTAACTCTGATTCCCTTCTTGATCGTCTGATCCCCTTCTCGCCCCATTTCTAACCATGAAATCCTAAACTTGTCTGGCTCCATCCACCTCTTTCTCCTTTTATTACATCGGATGCTTCTATTTTTTATTGTCCCCGATTTGAGTCTTGTGATTTCCTTTGACTCTATCAACTCCCTTTCGGTCTAAATTCAATCTTGATCTCCCCCCATTGTATTTTGATGTTATGAAGATATCATATTTATGTTTTGTATTTATTATATGTCAATTTTAAGTTATTGAGTTTTTGAAAAGAATGTATTCACTATTTAGTTATAATATATCCATTTTAGAATAGAATATCTTCATCTATTGGTATAAGTATTTATGTTTAGAATAAATTGTATTTACCTATTAGTTCTGATGCATTCATTTTTTCTATTAAAGATTTTCATTTTTCTCATATAACAAATTATCATTCACTTTTTTCGACCTAGATGACAATAATATGTGTACATATAGACTCATTTCAATCATATAAAAATTCAGAGAATACATATATCTTCCCCTATAAATAATAAATTAACATATTAAATGTATATCAATTCATTTCAAATTACATAACTGCTAACATGATCTAATGTGAGATAATTTTTAAGATCACATGTTTGTAATATATAATATTTTATACCTACTCTTTTAATTATTATTCAATCAATAATGTTCACAATATCTACATAGAAGATAAATAAAACATATCAATTTTCTTTCTCCTCAAATAATGAAAATTGTGCATCAAGCTCTTTTTAGGATCAAGTAGGTAGGTCATGGATGAATAATTTCATTGAATACTTTGACTACAAAAGATAAATTTTGATGTTATTAAATTCTACCAAGCAGCTAGCCATTATGAAATGCATTAATACTAATATGAAAGTAACAGAATTCACCGATCTACAACAAGTCACCTTGAAACTCTTTTTTCAGTATATTCCAAGCGTCCGTTGTGGTGTTTTTTGCTATAATTCTTTAAAAAATGCTCTCATGAACAGCCTGTTGAATGAAGAACAATGCCTTGGAATCCTTCCTCTTGTTCTCTTTCAGCTTGGCTTCTTCATTTGGATCAGCATAGCCATGCTCAACCAAGTCCCAAATATCTTGAGACCCGAATAGGGTCTTCATCTTAATGCTCCACTATTGGTAACTTTCACCATTGAAGATGAAAATTGTAGGCTGAGAGACATTCATGGCATTGCCGTCAGTAGCCACGATTTTCTCCAATTCCCAATTGTGAGAGAACCTGGTTCCGATGCCACTTTTAAAGGACAACAACTAACCAAAAAACAAAGGAAAGAGATTAAATATTCACTCAAATTTTTTTCTGATTGTCCTACTTTATTCAGCAATAAAGGTGCCTATAGATAAGTTTTACTTGAAACAAGAACTCAAAGATGAATACCGTGCCTTGACAAAATCACAACGTAGAAAAATAAGGAGCAATAATAGAATCTAATTCTGACTCAAAGATGAATACCGCGCCTCCGTCCCCGACCTCCGCTTCCGTCCTCGGTGCGCTGAGGCCGTTCCGCCTCCGTCCCAGTCTATTTTATAATGTATGAATATTAAATTTGTAATTATAAATTTAAAAATCACTAATGTCTTTTTTGTAAAATTTTACTTAAAATATGATAAAAAATATTTTACTTTAAATTTTAAGTTTAGGGCTAAGTAGGAAGAAGAGAGTTTTATAAGAAAATTCAGGATTTTTTATAATTCGGAATAATTTCGGGGTGTTATTTGCAAAAATCCGAATTTCGGAGACTTTTCTGTAAATTTGAATAATTTCGGGGTTTTATTTGTAAAAATCCGAAATTCGGGACTTTTCTGCAAAAATCCGAATTTCGGCTCAGCGGAGGCCGGGGCGCCGACGAGCCGGCGGCGGGAGCGGAAGACCGAGGCCGTTCCGCCCCCGCGTGCCGGGGACGGAGGCCGAGGACGGCGCGCCGGCACGCGGGGGCGGAACGGCCTCGACCGTGGCCGTCCGCGCCCGGGTTTCGGCGCGCCGGCGCCCCGGCCTCCGCCTCCGCTCCCGCCGCCGGCCTCCTCCTCCGCTCCAGCCCGCGTCGGGGTGTTATTTGCAAAAATCCGAATTTCGGGGACTTTCTGTAAATCGGAATAATTTCCGGGGGTTTATTTGTAAAAATTTGAATTTCAAGTACTTTTTTGTAAATTTGAGTTACTTCGGGGTGTTATTTGCAAAATACCGAATTTTGGTAGTTAAATATAAAAAATAAGTTTTTAGAGATGTATGTGTAAAATAACTGAGGGTAAAATCGGAATTTTTTGACAAAATTTTGATTAAATAACAATTAGGGGCTGTAGGTAAATATTTTCGAATTTGAGGGGTGGGGTAATTACGGAAATTACGGGGGTTAAGCGTAATTAAGACTAATTACGGGGTTATCCGTAATTATACTTATTTTAAAATGTTATTTTATGCAAAACCTTTTAGGTGCTATGTAGTCTCCTAACTGCTAGGTCCACCCACTGCTTTTTAAAACCTTGCTAATGCCTAGTTTCACTGGTGCCTAGCAGATGAAAACAATTAAATAAATGATGAAATTGCAGTGAACAAAAATCTTTGATATTACAACCTAACCTTTGTCATCCGCTGTTCATAATTCCTTCTAGATGGGCCAACACAATTGCTTTCAAAGCTTTGGTTGCACTGGAGAAAGCCAGCATTAAATTTTGCCATGGATGGAAGTTTTAGTACTTGGAGCTGGACCATTTTATCTTCACATTCTGTATATAATCTCTTCCAAACTTTTGATGATTCATACCCATTTGCCAAACGGTAACTACCGCAAACCTAAAAAGCAGAGCATAGAATGAGTTCAACAAAGAGCAAACAGAACATAAGAACACATTTTCAGGAGTAAATACCCAATCAAAGACATCAGAAGTTCATAAAATGAAAACTGAATAAAATACTCCAAGTATTGCAAGCATATATTCTCATACTTAGATTAAATTTGTTATGCAAAAGTAGACTTGATTTTGCCATATAAAAGTCAAATTAATTCTCCACATGATTGTAGGCCGGTTTACTATGTAAAAGTGGCTGTATTTGCCTAGTGCAAGTGAACCTGATTTTTCATATAAAAATAGACTGATTTGCTATGTGGGAATGGGTTGAGTTTGCCACATGAGGGTGGACCTGATTTGCTATATGAATGTGGGTTGAATTTCTCACGTATAAGTGGACTTAGTTCACATAAAAGCATGCTTGATTGTCATGCGAAAATATATTGAATCTACCACATGCAAGTAGACTATGTTTGCCATATGAAAATAGATTTAATTTATCACATAAATGTAGATTTGTTTCACCATGTAAAATAGACTTCAATTTGCCACATGGAAGTGAACTTAATTTGCCATTTAAATATAAGCTTGATTGCTATGTAAAAGTGCACTTGACTCACCACATAAAAGTAGGCTCGATTCACCATGCAAAGTGGGCTGGGTTTACCATGTGAAAGTAGAATTGTTTTACCATGTGAATATAGGCTTGATACGCAAAATAGACTTTCATTGGCCACATGAAAGTGAACCTAATTTATCATATAAATGTAAGCTTGATTCTTTATAAAAAATGAGATTTAATTTGTCAAATGGAAGTGTACTTGGTTTACCATACAAATACAGACTTGATTTGCTACACAAAATGGACTTTAATTTTCTATATGGAAGCAGACTTAACTTGTCATATAAATGTGAGATTAATTCACTACACAAAATAGGCTTTAATTTATCACATGAAAATAGACTTGGTTTGCCATATAAATGCAGGCTTAATTCAAAATAGACTTTAGTTTACCATGGAAGTAGACTTAGTTTATTATTTAAATATGTGTTTGATCTCTATGCAAAATAGACTTTAATTTATGATATGAGAGTGGATTCTAATTTGCTATATAGATATGAGCTTGATGTGCCACACAAGTTGGACTTTAATTTAAATACTCCAAAAGTTGCTATTTTAGTTTCATCATGTTAGAGATAACATGCTTAATTTTGTAACCCTTATAAATGACAATTTTATTTTACCACTTTGGAAGTGATATAACATGTTTTAGTTCCATTATTCATGAGGTAGTGTACTTGATTCCACCATTTTGGAGGTGGCATATTTGATTTTACCATTATCTGAATGGTCTATTTGAAGTCTTTATTAAGAATTTCATGACTCTTGATTTGATCTATTGATTATGGAGGTAAAGAAAAACATCATATGTCCCTCTTGATGTCATGATAATGGACAACTTAATTATCCATTTAGTTTTCCTTCAAGTATTGGGGAAGAAAATTTTACATGCCCCAAATATTTTGAGGTGAGGGAAGAATTCTTGATCATTTTTGCATTTTTGATGCCTCCATCATATGCCCTCTTTGTGAGCATTTGATGGAGAAACTTGATTTTGTTGCCTTCAATCTTTTGATGGTGGGAGAATGAAAATCTCACTTGGTGTTAGCCCAATGGATTAGTTGTTCACTCCAAATGCTTTAACATTGTGCTCTTTCTTAAGCATTTGAATGAGAAAATATTTGACTTTATTTTTTCCATCTTCTTTATGAGAGAGTGGATTTAATGTTTGATTAATCATCTACCATAGATGCTCAGGCAATATGCCTCGCATCCTTATCTTGAACTTTTGGAAGAAAAATATTGCATATTTTCAAATGTTTTGGCTATAAGTATTTCTAGCATAATTTTCATCTTTGTATGTAATAGCAAAGAAGTATGGTTCTTTCTTTTTGGGGAAAACACCTAACTTTGATCAAAAGGAGTTCCACCTTTCCTTTCTAGCATAACCACAATGAGGAAAACTGCTACCTGACAATGATTTGGGGAAGAGATCCTAACCCATATTTAAAATTAGGAGCCAAAATAAGAAATTTGCCCCCAATCTTTATTCCCTTATGTAGTGGTTGCTTGACTTGACCTATTGGTCAAAGTTATTGGCCCATATTAAACCTTTTGAGAGGGAAATAAAGAGATTTTGAAATACAAATACATTTTAGATAAATAAGATCAAAACATAATAGTAATTCATTAATATAATTTTCCATTCAAGAATTCAAACAACTTCATACACGTTTCTTAATCACAAGTGCTATAAGAGTAAAGCATAATAAGGAAAAGAATGCACCATGATTTTTACATGGTTCAGAGACCAACCGCTCCTATTCCATAGTCCTGTCTCTCTCTTAAGGACTTTAATCACTCCACTAGTGATATCATTTTTTAAGGTGAAGCCAAACCTTTACATCTACTTGCCAACCACAAGTGTCGCTTCCTCTGGGTGAAGCCAAGCCCGTCGCTTTGTTCGGGTGAGGCCATTCCTATATAACTCTTTGCTCCCACTTAGAAAGTGACACTCTACAATGGAGCCTATTGTACACTTATACTCCTAACACCTAAAAGTATTTACAAATGAAAAAATAGAAAAGATAATACATTTAAAGCTCACTACGAAGTCTCTCTAGATGAGTACAAGGGTAATTGAGGATTTTCTTGAGATTAGAGGATTAAGAGCATTCTTGGTGTTAGAAGGCTTTGAGAGGGGGATACTTGCTCTATGGATATTGAAAGTTCATTCCCTCACTGAGCAAAGAAGTCCCAAGGCTTTATATATCCATTGTAGTATAAAATTAGCCATTTGGGAATAACCCCTGGCTGTCTATGCTAAGTTCAATCTTTCGAACCTCAAGGTTCAGTCATCAGAACAGTTCCAATAGTTAAAAGTTAAACTAGCCATTATACTAATGTCAGAAGTTCGGTCATTCGGTGGTAAGGTTTAGATGTCTGAACATCACAAGTTTGAGCATCTGACCAAAGCTTTAGTGATCAAACTTTGAGCATGAATTTCTCAAAAGTTATAGCTTTCAAACTTTGGGCATCCGATCTTGGGGTTCGGATGTCCGAAGCTATTAGAAATTACAGAGTTATTTTTGCTACATGGTTCAAACACCCAAAGTTAACATAAAAATTGTTGTTCTACTGCAACTTCAGCTTCATGCTAGACATTATTTTAAACTAACCTTGGCTTAAATAATGAGTGATATTTCAAGATTGGTGCAAAATAAATCCTTGACTCGACTTAACAAATGAAAATCTAAACCTAGTTGAGCCGAGCTTGATCTCTTGAGCTTTCTTCAAGCCATCTTCAATTCATCAAGTTCCATTCATTGATCCACCATCATGCCTCATCTTCAAGTCCATCTCTAAGTCCATCTACCCTTGAGATTTCCAAACGGCTTTGATCTACATTTTGAACTTGGCTTGGCTATTTGCTGCATATGCTCAAGATATCATTAAATACATAATTTGATCATCATCAAAATTATAAAGGGTAATAAAAATGACTCAACCATGATTACTTAGAGAGTTAGCCTAAGGGCAACCTTGAAGATTCATCTTGTTGTCCATATCACACCTTGGTGTCCATTGTCATGTAAAAAGAGGTAGAGCAAAGAATGGAGCTGGGAGTTATTACTTTCATGGAACTCATCTTTTAGAATATCAATTAGTATGTTGGAGTAGGACAAGTTGTAGCAATTGGCTGGATTAGCGAGTAAATGCCTAGATTGATGCTCATCAAATTGTAGTAATTTAGCCTAATAGTTTATCTTTTAGTTTTTCTTTATGAGATTCAAAAGAAGTAATCTATGAAGTGATTTTTTTAATATACTCTAATTGTGATGCTACAAGAAGCTAATAATGTAAAGTATATGCGTTTTTATTTTATCATTTCTTTTTTTAGCTTAGTTTCTTTGTTTTATTTTTGCCAATTGCTTTATTTCTTTTTGAAAATTTTCTAGAGATTTTTTTAGTACTTTCTTAAAATGTTTAAATAATAGGTGATATATTCTTTTATCTTTAAGATTAAGGTCTCTTACCAGATTAGCCTTGTTGAAGTTAAGGATGATTTTGTCTCGGGAGGTGGTTGGCTGTCAATCAACCTCCCTTTTGACCATTTTTTTTAGTGCAAAGTTTTCTTCAAGAACCTCTTCTTCTGGAGACTTCATTACTTTTACTATATTTTATTAGTTAGTTATTATTTTTGATTTTGGTTTTAATCTCCAGATACCTTTTAATTTCAATTTACAATGTTTACATGCTCACATATGTCATCGGGTACTTACTCTTTGAGCGATCTTTCTTGGTCGATAATATACCAATATGAGGTTGGGTTAGTTCTCCTAATTTTAGCATATGATCCAATTTTCTCCCTTTTTTATTTTTCTTTGTTTATTACTTTTTGACTTAACGATCTCATTCCCCTTTTGAGGATCCAAAATTTGTAGGTTTGTGGATACCAAGTGGTATTTACTCTTTGAACTCACCTTTTTTGTCTTGATTTTTCATATTAGATTTGTCTATTTGGGATTATACTTTCCATTACTTATTTGAGGAGGAGGAGGAGGAGGAGAGAGAAAGAAGGGGCGGGGGGGGGGGGGGGGTGCGGGGATGATCTCTTGCCTCTAAAAGGAGAATCCCGAGAGGTTATTATTCGATTGTTGTATTTTTTTATTTTTGAAGCAACTTTCCTAATAAGTTTTTAATTATTTTGGGATTGATTGCCATATTTCTAGGCTTGCATTCTTGAAGTTAACAAAGGCAATTGGTAGGTGGGAGAGGTGTAGGGATCTCAATTCTATCATATTTCACATTAACCATCCTTCAAAAAATTATCCTTTTTTCAGAGACATTATATCTAACACAGAAAATAGTTTATCTAAATATTAAGAGAATTTTTTTTTATTCTTTTTGTTCTTCTTTTTGGTGAATTTTTTGTTTCATATTTTAAGTGGATTTTTTATTTTATGTTTTTCCTCAAGAAGTATGGAACACATACTTGCCTAGTTAGTCAATTTTCATGTAACTAGGCATTCCATCATAGGCTAATATAATTATATTTTTCATTTTATTTTTTTATGCCTTTGAATCTCATGCAACTATTTGACTCTTTTGCTCTATAGATTTGGTATGAGTATCTTTTTCTTAGATTTAGTTACTCGTCCATTAATCACTTTGACATTAAAAGATGGTGCTACTCCTTTCTCAGCTAAAAAAAATTGAATGTATATTTTTCTTTGTTCTTCTTTAGGTTCCATGGTGCTATCAAGGAGTTGGAGGTGGGGATTGTAACAATTGATCTTGGCTTTGAATTGATATCTCATACCTAACCAAACTCCCCACCAATCCTTTCTTTGTTGCATTACTTCTATCATCTTTCTTGGCTTGTAGGGTAGGTTGTAAGTAGTCAAAAACTGACTTTTATCAATAGGCCTCTTATTTATCATCAAAGTTAGGCACAATGATATTTGATTTTTGCCCCCTGTATGGGTTTGGCTCTTACCCCCTAGATGGACTTGGCCTTTACACCCTAGATGGAAGGCAAGAAGTTGATCTATGTTTGGTAGATAGAGTAGCAATTGGATTAGTGGTAGTCATAGAGGCAATAACAATATTAGGAGCAGTAACATTATTGGTGAAAGTAGGAGCACTATGCATAAATTAGATGGAGTTGGACACAACTCCATAATTTATATATACTCTAAATGCCCTCGCGATGATTTTTAGTTGAGGAAAATATACTACAGACCCTTCACCAAGGATGATGATGTAGGTTGGGATAGAATAATCATTTGATGATTTCAACTTCCCTTTTTGGTAACAAAAAAAATCAGTTATTAGTTTCTATTTTTTTTCTTCTTTTAATGTGTCTCTGTTATATTAGTTAGGTTTTTATACTTGGAGGAGAAGTTATATTCCATTGGGCACATGCCAAAATTTCTGGGCAGTTAATGCTAGAAGATGCAAAGATTCACCATACACAGCCTCTCCACAAATCAAGAAAAGCTCTCACTAAGTATGCCAAAATTTATTGCTAGTCAGTGCTAGAAGGCATAAAGATTCACCACACACAGTCTTGCCATAAATCAAGAAAAGTTTCCACCAGGCGTGTTAGATTTATAGAACCTTGATCAACCCCCCAAGATAGCTAAAGACCTCAAAAAGTAATCAAGAAATAAAAAATCAATTTGAAGTTTATTTTCATGAGGTATCATGTATTTTGGGAATATGACTTCCAACTTCCAATAGGCACAAGGTTTTATTGTTAATTACCTTGATAATTATCAAGAACCTCCTAAAGTAAAAAAAACTTAGCTAATAAAATATAGACATAAAGAAAAAAGTTTAATTTGATTAATTTAAATAGGGTTACATAGCTTAAGAAAGAGTATACTATTGCTTTACAATTTAAAGTATTTAAATTCATAACATAAAGATTATGAAATGAGTAAGGGACTGGGAAACGCTTGATGCTTGCCACTGTGCCACTCCCATGCACTTGGCAGAGTACATTGTGGTATATAGACTCATTGAAAGTTGTTTTGCTTGATTGGATTCTTGGTTTGATCCTTAAAGGATGTTGGTAACCTTGTTTGATTTTAGGATATTACTGATTGCTTTAGCTTGTGTCAGCTAACCTACTTACTCTTGAACTATCGCTGATGGCTTTCTACTTGTGTTAGTTGACTTCTTTTGATCTTGAGGTTAACTAGTTGGAAGAATACAAGCTCACCTTAGTTTGATTTGATTTAGAAGAATGATTAGTGGCATTGGCTAGTCATTCTTGAATTAATAATTGATAGCTTTTAATTTGTTGTCAATTAAATTTAAAGTGTTACTTATAGTTTTATGCTTTTGTCGATTAAGTTTGAAGTGTTATTGATGATTTTGTGCTTGTATTAGTTAACTTCCTTTGAACATCGGTCATCTCTCCCTCATTCTTACTATTGGATCTGGCCTCACAACAGCTTAGGAACGGGAGCTCTGATGATGTGGTGAAGATGGTGCAATGTAGAGGCTTTCCACCCATAGCCATGGTTGGCCAAGCTTCGGTTATTCTTATCCCATGGATCTGAGCCACCTGCTCCCCCCTTCTTATGATTGGATCCGGCCAGTTTTGACTGGATTTGGCCTCGTGATAGCTACAAGGGGAACTCCGGCGGGATGGTGCGCAGGGGCCTAGGCTCGAATAGGCAGGTTGGCCGAAAGAAGGGGGTCACGATTGTGGTGGTGCAAGCTACCTAAGGTGACAGCAGGTGACTTGGGAGCATGACAGCTGAAGGCAAAGCACAACGGAGGTTGCTTGACTGCAGGTGGTTTGCTTATGGCCAACAACACAGTGCAGGTCGATGATCTTTGGCAGGAGCTGTTGCTAGTTGTGGAGATGGGTGGAAGTTTGACCAGCATGGTGATGACAACGGTGAAGGTGCAGGGCCCGGGAAGTGGTTCATGTCTCGACTGAGGTCAGTCTTGTTCTAGTCGGTCCTAGACCTATATGGCCAAAATAAGTGAAGGTCGAGGCTTAGAGAGCATAGGAGAAGAAAGCACAAGTAATGGATGATAGGGCCGAGTGTATTGGCACAAAGGATGTGTGGGAGTAGTACGGTGTGGTAGTGGGTGGCATGTGTAGTATGAGAGATCATTGCAAAGAGAAATCAAACCGAGAGGAAAAAAGAGAAGAGAGAGAAAAAAAATAAGAACTTATGTTATTTTTCTTCTTTTCGGTTTTCTGTCTCCCGATCTGACTCTTTTTTTTTTCTTCTTTTGGTTTTTTTGGGGTTTTATAGGACTCGAAGGAATCAGATTGGATCGATTTTTGTTCAAAATTTTAAATCATGGATATAAATGATAAGCTGTTATTTGAAATGGTTGTGAATGATGATTACCTATTTTGATTTGGATGTAGATAAAATCTATATATAATGAATAAGATTTCCAAATTTTGATATCACAAAATCTCAGGAGTTATTTGTAATTTTTTTAAAAAGTTTGGACAAATTTATAATTTTATAAATTTCAAAGATGTTTTTGTAAAAAAATTTATTAGTAATGTTCAAAACTTTTAGGGCCTTTTCTATAAGATATTTTTTGTAAAATGATAATTTTTAAATTTATTTATAAATGAAAATTTTTGACAGGGTTATTTGTAATTTTATAAAGATTAAACTTGTGATTTAATATTTTATGAAGGATTTATTTATAAAAATAAAAAATTTAAGAATTTATTTACGAATATGAATTTTTTGAGGAGTTTATCTGTAAATCTTAAATTTTATAAAGATTAATATATATTTATTAATTTTTGAGGGGTTTATTCACAAACCTTAAATTTTGCGAGAATTAGTATGTAATTTGAAGGGTCTCATAGACCTTTTCGGAAAAAATTTTCATCCCGGGTTCTATTTGTAAAACAAATCTTGTCAAAATTCTATTTACAAAAATTTATTTAGTCCAAGGATCTATTTATAAAAAAAATTATTATTTTTTATTTTGGCCTAAATTTTAAAATAAGTTTTGGGCCAAATTTTGTCCAAATTACTAACTCATTCAGTTCATTTGGGTTGCTTTAATTTTAGTATGAATTTCACAATAATTTATGTCTGAATCGAGCTGAATTTTTTATTAAATTTGACTGTGATTATGGTCCAACTAAGCCATATTTGAACTATAATCTATTGACATCCAATCTCCAGTTTTGGTCAAATAATCATTGATCTGATTTTGACAAAAATTTCCTAAACATTTGTTTCATACTTCTTGAAGCGAAACATAAAATAAAAATTGGCTAAAAAACATAAAATAAAAATATTCTACTAAAAATGAAAACATAAAACACAAAAGGAAATAAAAAAGAAAAAAAATCATAAAAAAAAGAAAACAAAAAATACAATAAAAACTTATGATTGAAAAAGTATGTTTAGTTTATGATGGAACATTTGGCTCTTTTACATGATAGTCTCTCTAGTACACACATATTTACTTCTTGAGGTGAAATATAAGAAATAATAATCATTTAAAATAATCACAAAAATTGAAAAAGATAAATAAAGGTAAAAAAATATGACAAATAAAAGAAAAATAGACAAAGAAAAATGAAATAAAAGAAAACATCTTGAGTCTTATTTGTAATGAAATGTCTAATATTTATTACACTTAACTATCTATGTGTCTATCAGCAAGACATAAAAGCAAAAAAAAATTAATGGTAAAGAAACAAGAGTAAGGAAAAATAGGAAAAGGAAGAAAATTAGATGAACGATTTCAAAATATTGATCCCTCCGCTAAGAAAATTATTAAAGGTTTAAGGTACATCAAGTATTAGTTATTTCTTTAAATACATTTTCGATGTCTCTCGTGTGCCAATTGTCGTGAAAGAATTAAAAGCTTACAAAACAATAACATATTTGTAGATTAGTTTATAACCAATGAAAAAATTATAGAACATGTGAATATCGTTGAGAAGTTAATTACCATGCATGATATTTCTCTTTAATTTCGTCCTTGCAATTAATAAAATTATCATAAAACGAAATTATTTAATGTAAAAATATTATACATTGAAATATATAAACAACTTGGTTTTCAACTCTAATAATTCAAAGAATATGGACACAACTTAGAAATGATTTTTCATTATTACTTAATTAATTTATTCCGTGTAAATTTTTTTTCTTCTCAATTATTTTCTAAAGTTATCGTAAGTAAAATAATTAATCTTTGAATTAATTACTATTAATATTAAATATTTTCTAAATTTGTACTTTTCATTTTGCTCTAATGAGCAGTGACATCGCAGCAATAGAAGTTCGGGTGTTCTAAAAAATTGAAAGGGCAGCGGTGAGAAAGGAATTGGGCTTGACATACATAGGGCCTAATTCATTATTTAGTTGAGCTTGTTTTGTCAAAATTTGAGTCTATGATTACCGCTTCGTGTTTGAATTGAAGAAAAAACCAACCGTTGATGGCATTGCCATGTAAATAAGCCCAAGAACTCGGACTTTTTCAAACACAACAGCCTCATCATTTCCGAGTCCGGGACTCCAAAAATACCGACAGTCTCCCACAGGTGACAGAGAGAGAGAAAGAGAGAGAGAGGGAGAGAGAGCTCACACAGAGGAGGGACGGGCGGCTAGACGAGGTCGCGGTTCTTGAGCTGCGTGGAGGATGAGGTCACAGGTCCGGACTGGGTTCCTCTCTCTTATCTCTGATCACCTCCTGTTCTTGGGTTCCAATGGGCCACTTCTCTCCTTGAAATCTATTCATGTTTTCTTTGTCTTTAGATCTCGCAATTTGATCTTTTTTGTAATGGATTTGATGGAATTTGTGAATATTTGTCCTCAATGTTTTTTTTCTCGCTTATTTTTTGACAGGTAGTTCTGAGAAAGGGGCTCTTTGATTTCGATTCCAGGGGAGAAGGTCATCGTGGCTCTCTTGATGGGCAACTGGCTAAGGTCGCTGTTCTTGAGCGGCGTGGAGGATGAGGTCGTAGATTCGGAATGGGTTCCTCTCTCTTATCTCTGATCACCTCTTGTTCTTGGGTTCCAGCGGGCCACTTCTCTCCTTGAAATCTATTCATGTTTTCTTTGTCTTTAGATCTCGCGATTTGATCTTTTTTGTAATGGATTTGATGGAATTTGTGAAGATTTGTCCTCGATGTTTCATTTCTCACAGGTAGTTCTGAGAAAGGGGCTCTTTGATGTTGATTCCGAGGGAGAAGGTCATTGTGGTTCTCTTGACGGGAGGCTGGCCGAAGTCACGGTTCTTGAGTGGCTCGGAGGACGAGGTCGCAGGTCCAGAACAGGTTCCTCTTTCTTATCTCCAATCACCTCCCACTCTTCGGTTTCGGCGGGCCACTTCTCTCCTTGAAATCTATTCATGTTTTCTTTGTCTTTAGATCTCGCGATTTATTTTATCTTTTTTGTAATGGATTTGACGGAATTTGTGAAGATTTGTCCTCGATGTTTTATTTCTCACTTGTTTTATGAGTAGGTAGTTCTGAGAAGGGGGCTCTTTGATGTTGATTCCAAGGGAGAAGGCCATCGTGGCTCTCTTGATGGGCGGCTGGCTAAGGTCGCGGTTCTTGAGCGGCGCGGAGGATGAGGTCGTAGATCCGGAATGAGTTCCTCCCTCTTATCTTCGACACCTCTTATTCTTGGGTTCCGGTGGGCCACTTCTCTCCTTGAAATCTATTCACGTTTTCTTTGTCCTTAGATCTCGCAATTTGATCTTTTTTGTAATGGATTTGATGGAATTTGTGAAGATTTGTCCTTTATGTTTCATTTCTCGCTTTTTTTCTGGGCAGGTAGTTTTGAGAAAGGGGCTCTTTGATTTCGATTCCTGGTGTTTCTGGTTAGGGTTAATGTTAACTAGCAAATGTTTTTGCACGTTGTTCTCACAAATTTGATCTCAAACTTCTTGCTGGGTTGTATATTGCGAACCATATCATCAGTACAATGTGCTATGCCTCCTGTATGGATATCTGATGAGCCCATGTATAACACTTGTCCTTTTCTCTTTTCCAATGACCAAGGTGCTCTATATATTTCTTATATAATTCTATTTATTTGATATATATGAATGTCATTGCTATGTTTTGGCTTATCATCACGAAATGCCTCTTGAACTATTTTTTCTGATTTTCTACAAGTTCTGTATTAAGTTTGTTCAACTTTAAATATATATATTGTGAAATTTTCTCTCAGGTTGAGTAGCTTCCTATATAAGGATTGTCAATTTCAATGTCTAATGAAAGATTGCTAGTAACATTCTAGCTATTCATGTAAGACTAGCATTTATAAGCAATCTGCAAGCCATATGATAGTTGAATTGCATGTTTGGATTGCATCACCTTATTTCTAAAGCAATTTAAGATTGTTTTCATCTTACTTGATTAACTATTTGAAAATTTGACCTTTATTTGTAGAGCATGGTGATGTCTCCACTTATATTCTGTTACTATCAGAAGATACCAATTAATAAACCAATTGGTATTCACATGATTGTGTTTCTTCAAGGATTTTATTTTCACATGTGGTCATGCATACAAGTATTTTACTCAATTGCAGGATGACCAGAGAGCATAATTGTAGGCTCAATTATAATCTGAAGCCATATGTTTTGACTTGACTCTTTTAAAATTCTCCAATGGTTTTATTTTCACATGTGGACATGCATTCAATTATATCACTTCAATCATATGATGACCTTGCTAATGTATATGTTGGCATCCAGAAATGCAAATTCTATGCTTAATTATAATCTAAAACCATAGTTAACTTCACCATTCTAAAGTTTTTGAATCATTATATGAATTGCTTCAGATGTTCTTTCACCCATCACTACACTTGCTTGATAATATTTTCTTCACATGTTGCCAAACTTAATCGCTATATCTGGCTTTCATATATTAAGAATAAGAACCATAGACATGTGCTTTAATGCAATTGTTAACAATCATGTCAATCTTAAAATGAAAAAGGGCCAATAAGGTTATTCCATTTGAGAAATCTCTATTTTTAAGTGAATTGAGTCATACCATAGACTTGGACCCTCTATCAATCATCTATATTGAGTGTCGTCTTGCTATATATGCCAGTTTAGCCTACTCATTTCCCCACCACATAATGAGAAAAATCATTTCTGATATTTTTCACTAAAATATAATCTTTTGTGATAGTTTGCATTGCTTTATCTTATTTATCTCTCTCTAAAACAAAGGAGTTATATCAACGATAATGATTCTTACAAGAGGAGGAATATCACGTCTCTTGATGGTTATTATGTTATTCGTTTGTGGGTAATAAGAAATTGATCCATATGTTTCCACATGTAGGTTGAGCTGAGCCTACCACATTTTGGGTGTGCCAAATTGTTGTCTCTTGCATAGTATTAAGTAGTTACTGTTGATTTTATTTTTTTTGCCTTTCAATCATAATGTAAACATAAAAAAAATATTTATTGATTACATTTATACTCCCAAACTACGCGTATTTGTTATAGGCTTATAGCTATTATGCTTTGTACTATTTGTCACGATAAGGTGGATAAATTCTTCTATTTGGAAATTAATTTTTTGGTATGGCCAATTAACATCTGCAAGATACTTTGATTTAAGAAGGAAAGGAAATGGTATAGATCCTATATACTCATGGAAGCTATGCCAAAGATCTTCCACAAGTTAGTTTGCAGTTACTGTTTCATGTATTTGTGTATCGATCACTCACTTTGTTGAGTATCTTAATACCATTTTTTGGTTTTACATGAATTTTAACTTGCATTTTAATATCAAAATTGCACTTATGTTGGGGTGCTAGTTTACTTAAAGCACATCCAAGGTTTTACTCATTTCCAAGAAAATTGAAAAGTCAAACACTTTTAGAACGAATAGTTAATTGTCTAAATATGCTTAAAAAAATCTTTTTTTATCTATAATTTCAAGTGGCTAATGCATTTCTATCAAAACATTATATAATTGAGAAGTAAACTGCAAAACTGAAAATTTACAAGACCTATAATTGTTCTCAAACAAGGTGTTTGTTCTGGTGTAGATTATGGTCTTGTACCATTTGTGTTATCATAATATGATGTAGCTTGTTATTGGATTTAAAATTTCACTTGCCTAAATAATGACAACAATGAGGTCTAAAAAAAAAATTAAGATCACCCATATTTGCAAATATATGATACCGGGAGGAGTGGCATTGAACAAAAGCATTTGGAAAACCATTTTTTATTGTGATAACTCTTGCTCATGGTATGTCATTTTGTTTTTTTTTGTTCATAAGTTTTCAATGTTGAAAATTCTGCATAGCAATATATTCCATTACAAATAGTGGTTCTCTTTATGCCAACTCTGGATATACATCTCACTAAATAATATTTGGACCTGATCAATTTCTCAGTCTATGAGTTGTCCATTTGTTAACCCACTATGTTAGTAAGTTGTCCTTTTGTGGCTTAGATGCTACATGTCATTTTTGACATTGCTTTTTTTTAAGGTAAGTTGTTACTGATGTGATTCACAGTCAAGCTTACTGCTGGCAGCTCAAATGAGGAAGTCTGCTTCATATAGGAGATGCATGGAATAAGGGTTTGTGCTTTGTTGAGATAACAAGCTAAGGGAGCCTTGCAGTTGGAAAATTTGAAGTTGCAAAAAGATATCTTGTTTTATAGTTTAGTAAAATTGTCTAATTAAGTTACATATAAAAGAAAAATTTATGGGTTGAAAAAAAATAAAAAGCAAATATAAAAAGAAAGTTCTTTTAATGAAGTTCAATTGTGTCATTAGCATCTTATTCTCTTTAGCCATTTTGGCTATTGCTGTATATGCATGCTCATGCATCAGTTAGTCCAAACTCCACACCAAGGTTAATAAGGTGTGCATGTTGTTACACTATCTGAAGTTTATTTATGTTTATTGTATTATTATTTAATTATGTTGTCTTTATGTTGATCTTTTTATTCTTATTTCTTCTGCCTTTTGATGTAGTTGGCAGCTGACATGCAGAGATACTCTAGGCCGGAGTGATTTATAAATGGTCCAAATGCATTTTTGGTGGTTCATGCTTACTTGTACTGTCCAATCCTTTCTTGGTTGATAGAAATGTACGATGCATTTTGAACTTGAATTACCTGATAAACATTATAGTTGATTTTTTTTTCTGAGATTTCTTGTATTTTCTTTGTTTTCAAGATTATGTGATAATCTTTGATTTTCCTTTCTTCAACGATTTTTCTTTTCCTGATTTATCAAGGTTGATTTTCCCCTTCTTATTCTTGTTACTTCTTCATTTTGCTACATGCAAAATGTGAAACTTATACGTGCATAAATACATAACATGGTAGTAGTTCATCATCTTCATTTTGCTCCAAGCAAAATTTTAAAATTAGACATGAATAAGTACATAATTTTGTAAGTTTCTGCATTGTCCATATGTTTATGTTAAGATTGTTTATTGTTTTGCTGCAACTTGATCATCTTAAAAATACAAGAGCGAGGATATGTATTGATGGTTTTTGGTATAAGAGATACTTGTTTTTTACTTTAATAGATGACAACTTTTTTATGAGTTTGTAATGTTCTTTACTTACATAATGCTTTATTATTATCTTGCAAAAAAACTAATTTATGTTCCAAGTCTAAGATATTTGAGAGAGCATCTTTCTTATTTTTATAAATAAATGACACATATATTAAATGTCAATTGATTCATTTATGTGCATACCTGCATATTTATGTGATAGGTTGTTTCTTTGCATCTCATTATGATAGGGTTCCTATTTCAAGTCTTTTAATTATACATGAGCTATGATCAGTTGCCAATAACTTTGGGTGTCGGGAAAGCTATGTATGCTATCTTATCCTATATCATTAATTTAAATGTGCAACTAATGCTTAAAAACTTCAAATATTTTTGTAAATTTTCAGAATTCAACTTATGTGTGTGTGTGTGTGTGTATATATATCAAAAAGTAAAAACACAATTTTGAAAGTTTTACTGAACTATTACGTGTTTTACTTTTAGTCAATGAGAGAAGAGTTAAAGGATCTGCATGGGTATGATAGATAGGTTATCATTCCCTTCTTTTTTAATTATTTTATGCCAAATAGAATATGTATACAAAATTTTCATCTTGTTTATTTAGGTATTAATTTTCTAACTGACTCTTATTTAGAAGGAGGAGGAGGAGGAGGAGGAGGAGGAGGAGGAGGAGGAGGGGAGGGGGGAGGTTGGAGGGGGGAGGAGGACGAGGAGGAGGTAGGGCGGGGTGCAGAGGGAGGAGGAGGAGGTGGAGGAGGTGGAGTAGGAGGAGGAGGAGGCAGAGGGGTGGAGGAGGTAGGAGGAGGAGGAGGGCAGAGTGCGAAGGGCGGAGGGCAAAGGGTGGTGGAGGAGGAGGGAGGAGGGAGGAGGGAGGAGGGAGGACGGAGGACGGAGGAGGAGGAGGAGGAGGAGGGCAGAGTGTGAAGGGCGGAGGGCAAAGGTTGGTGGAGGAGGAGGGAGGAGGGAGGAGGGAGGGATGGAGGAGGGAGGGGGGTGATGTGAAGGAGGACGGGGAGGACGGAGGAATGGAGGCGGAGGAGGACGGGTGGAGGGTGGTGAACGGAGTTGAGTGTAGGCGAGTGACGTCGCTAGTAGTGGGAGTAGGAGGGCGGATGAGGAGGAGGACGGAGGTTGAGAGGATGGAGGAGGGAGGAGGGAGGAGGAGGAGTGCCGTTCTAGGTTTAGGATGGTGGGGGCAATGGGTGCGAGTGCCGGAGCTTCCCCCCCCGCAGCCCCCCCCCCCTAGTGCCGAGTGCCGAAGGGTGGAGGAGGAGGGAGGAGGAGGGGGGGAAGAGTGAAGGGAGGAGGGAGGAGGGGGGAGAGCGGAGGGAGGAGGGAGAAGGGAGGAGGGGGAGGAGGAGGAGGAGGATGGAGGAGGGTGTCAGTTGGAGGAGGATGGAGGAGTAGGAGGAGGAGGAGGACGGAGGAGGGTGGCGGTAGGAGGAAGAGGAGGGAGGAGGGATGAGGGAGGATGGATAAGGAGGAGGAGGAGGAGGAGCGAGGTGGAGGAGGACGAGGACGAGTTGGAGGAAGGAGGAGCACCAGGAGCACCAGGAGGAGGGAGGAGAATGAGGTAGGAGGAGGCAGGAGGTAGGAGGCAAAGGAGGGCGGAGGAGGGAGGGTGAAAGAGGATGAGGGAGGAGGGAAGAGTGCAGAGGAGGAGGAGGAGGGCATGGGAGGAGGGAAGGGAGAGGCGGAGGAGGAGGGCGAAGTAGGAGGGTAGGAGGAGGATGTAGGAGGGAGGATGGAGGAGAGGAGGGGGAGGAGAAAGGAGGGCGGAGCGTGTAGGGTAGCGGGCGGAGTGTGGAGGGTGGAGGAAGAGGAGGAGAGCAGAGAGCGGAGGGCATAGGAGGAGGGAGGAGGGAGGAGGGAGGAGGAGGAGGAGG